>MU225970.1:530194-543927 GCA_018584345.1 Thuja plicata | reverse complement strand
ATTGAAACTAGCTTCCCTTGTTCTATAGCTCTCTTTTCTATCATCTTCAAGTCAGGCTTCCATGCTTGATTACTCTTCTCAGGTTTCTTCTCTTCTCTCACAGTGCTTGGTTCCATAGATGATGTTTGCTTGCTAGATCTGGTATTTACTCTAGGAGTAATGTTTTCAGTTTGCGATGTCTACTGTGATGGAGGAGGTGGACTGTCTACCATTAGTACTCCAGGAGTGGGAAGGGTTGTAGTACTAGCACTTGCCAAACCAGAAGATCGTTTTGCCATTATCTTTTTCACTTCTTTCAACTCTTCTTCTGTCAATCCTGCCTTAACACCACATCATGTATAATGTTTTCAATTTTTCTTTTCCTCAGACCTCTAGTCTGTTCCTCTCTTACCTTAGCTGATTTCTCCTCATATGTACCCCATCTTTCTTCTGATGTATCAATCTCAGATGCAAGAACATGTTCAACTTGCATGGTCAATACCTCTGAACTTACTTCATATCCCGTCGGATAACACCATTTCTTCCTAGGAGTGACTGCCTCAAAGCATACACAATCAATTTCAACCATGAAACAGATTGTATCCTTGTATTTTTCAACAATGTCTTCATGTAATCTGTATCTAGTTTTCATTTGCCTCTGAAGAATCTTAATCATACCAAACAATTCCCCATCAACCCATGTTTTGTTCTGTCTTCTGTAGATCTGTGAAATCTGAATACCAGTAGGTATCCCTTTTCTCCAACCACTAGGGTGAATGCCAAGAAATTTGTGTTCAATGTGTATAAACATATGTATCAATAGTGAGCCAAATCTGAAGGTCTTTGATCTGTCTTTCTTTATCAGTTTAACATTCTCCAGAAATTGATGTGCCAATACTTCGCATAGGTTATATTTTACATTTTCTTTCACCATTCTCCATACCATCATAATAACTCCTACAGATACCAAATTAGGTCTACTGTTGTACTAGAATTTGTAGCCAAGTATCATAGAGATTAATCTCACATCTTGCTGAAAGATGTCATTTACTGTCATTGCTCGCCTGTCCCATTTCGAGTGGGTTAGGGTTTCTACTTCTTTCTTCACATGTTTTTCTGCAACATGAATGATGTGTTGTCCAGTCTAGTAATCTCATGAATTAAGTCACTACAGATCTTTACAGGCAGTTCACCTATCCAAATGAACTGATCATGTACTTTGCTCAACAATATCTTGATCCATTCTGTTTTGTCGAATTCATACAAATCCAGAATTTTCATTATGCTCAACTGATCAATGTGTTTGTATTCATCTCTCATAATTCCTTTCTCATTCATATACTCCATCTCAGTGGAAATCTCATCAGTACCAAGTATGTCATACTTACAATGAATGTAAGCCCTAATATCTTCTGTGTAATACGCCATGAGGGGTCTGAGAAAATGCTCCTTCGGGATCTTCTTCACAAGACTTGAACGGATGTTTCTTGAATTTATACCTAGGTCGATCTACGACATCGTAAATAACAGGTGCATCCATAGCTAGATGATGTAAATACCTCTATTCCGCTGAATTCTGAGTTTTCTTCTTTAATAAATCACGCACGGCAATTGCAGAATAGACTGAGTTCCTTCGCTCTTTGATCTCCTTAGGTCGCTCTTGTCAAATGGTAAGGAAATAGATCATTGTATGGTGTTTTATACAAGTTTAAGTTAGAAGGGTTTATTTCACTCAATATTGTCCAGTTGGTTGTATATCTCGCAATCACAATATATGCATCGACTGATGTTGCGCTCTTAGATGTATACTACATTATGTCAGTCATGTTCATACCTAAGCTCGCTCAAGCTCATTCCACAAAATTCGGGGCTAGATATATTCTGATACCTGTATCCAATGCTCCCCCTAAGGCCATGATCGACCAATTAGGTTGATTCTACTTTGCTGCCATCAGGCGAAGATCCAGTAGCATCTACTGTCTCTCCCTGAACTAGTGTCTCACTGGTTTCTTTGATCTTCCAAATTTTACCACTATTGTTATCTTCTGCTTTCTTAAAACAACTGTCAAAATCATTCTTCAAATCTACAACACTCTTGCCAATATCACTTCCACTCTTCTGTGAATTCATAGGAGGTGGTACTCTTCTGTGGTTTACTCCCTTATACCTGCAAAACTTCGCTATATGTCCTGGATTATTGCATTTGTAACATATAGGAGGTCTTCTTTCCTGATTTTCTTGCAGCTTACAATACTTCGCAAAGTGTCTAAGATTATGGCATTTATAGCATGTAGGTTCTCTTCTATTGTCTTGTTTATATCCATGTTGATTAGGTTTCCTACATTCTGCTTTCTTGTGCCCATATCCATTGCAATTAAAACAATAACCAGAAAAAATTTTAAAAGGCACATTACCTCTGCAATCTCTCTTCATGTGTCCAAATTTGTTACGACCAAAGTATCTACCTTTGAAGGGTCTGATCTGCTCTCTAGGTTCTTCAATAGGAGGTTTTTCAACATCAATTTTCTCATCAGTTTTCTCTTTCTGATTCTTTGAGCATTCAGCTTCATTGAAGCCAATACCAGTCATATCACCTTTAGGTTTTTGTCTGTCTCTTTGTTCATCGATCAAATCACTGCTGGTATGAAGTTTCTCAATGTGTTTCTTTGCCTCAACAAGTTCACCTTTTATGATCTGATTGTATTTCTCCAGTTCTAGATACTTGTTCTTGTAGTTGTCAGCCTCATTCTTCATTTGATCTAATGCACTGTTTAGAGATTTTTCAACTTTCTTCTTAGCATCCTTTTGTATCTGAATTTCTCTAGTCATAGCCTCATTCTCAAGTTTCAGGGTTTCATTTTCTTCTTTAAGTTGCTTTATCTGATCTGAATTATCTTCATCTGAATCCTATTTTATCTGAATCATAAGATCTTGTCTTTGACTTCTGGAAAGTTCAAGCTGTTCCTTGAGTTTCTTTATAAATTTCTCAGCTCTTCGAATGTTGAATCTCAATTCTCTATTCTCTTCTTTTGCTTTATCAAGGTCTTCAAGTGCAGCATCAAAGTTTTCTTGCAAACTATCCAAATCCATTATGCTCTCCCTTAAGTTGTTAGACTTTCTCTCCCAGGGCCAAAAGATCTAATACCAATTGTTAGGATTGGATAATACTGACAGGGGGGGGAGGGGGTGAATCAGTATTACTGAACTTAATTGATTTCTTCAACCAATTAAACATTAGCAATAAGCTTGCAGAAATGAAAAGAACATAAGCAAATAACACAGAACTCATAACACCATTATTTGTTGTCGAGGAAACCCTTGCCAAGGGAAAACCCCAGTGGGGATGATACCCACAAGCATGCACTAAAGTATAGTGTCCCTGTTAGGAGACCTAGCCCTGTTAGGAGCTGAATATGACATAGTACATTTCCTTGTTAAAGGAATTACAACCCTGTTAAAGGCATATGACACTCTGTTAAGGGCCAACTGAGCATACAACTCTATAATAAAATTTTGTTACAAAATGTTCTCAGTAAAGAACAATAACAAGCATCTCTAATGCTTAGATAGTTCCTGTTTATAGCTCATCAATGATCTTTGTCATCCTCTGCTCTGTCATTCGCATCTGTCTCATAACATATCATCTCTCCATGTATATTCTTCTTCCACAAAAAGATCTTACATATATATCTTTCTCTTTCACTAAGTCGGCTCTCAATGCAAATATTTCATAGTCGGCTTCCAATACAAAATACATTTAATAAAGTAAATATCAAATGCATAGTCTGCGCTCTTACACAGTCAAAGTATAGGTTATCATCAACCATAATCCAACTCCGATTGCCAGGAGTCCACGTCATACTCCCTTAATCATCACTACTATCCAACTGCTCTGTATCACTGTTCTGTTGCAGTCTGTCTGTCTTCAATTCTCTCTAACTCGCTGTAAACATTACCAAAACAAAATCGATCGTAGGTGGAGGTCACACATACCCCATACTGTCTTCCTCTAAGCTCACATGTCATAACTCATCGATCTCGATCTTTGATACCCAAAATACCTCTGTATCTCTGCTTCTGTACTTAGTCGATAGCTTTATAGGAATCGATCTGTAAACCCCTGTAAACCAGATGTGTTGTCATAAATGACAACCAAAAAGTGAATCACTTTACACAAAATTGATCACTTGCCAACATGAAAGAGGTACAAAAGTTTAATGCAGCTATGAGAAATTCAGGCATCATGTATAGCAGCAAATCCAGTATGCATCAAAGAGATGAAATATTTCCAGTCATGATGAAAATGGGGCAGCAATGTCTCAAAGTCAGTTTTAAAGAGCATGATCAAGAATCACAGTCACTATACAAATCCATGCTATGAAGAGAAACAATGTGGTCATGTATCACAGTCATGGATGAAGGACAATACGGACATTATGCAAATAAAAAGATCAAATGAAATCAGCTTACGATGTTAAAAAGATATGAAATGATAAGACATGAAACCTTTTATTGTATGCAATCAGATTAATTGAAATCAGCAAGAAAACAGTGTCAAGTAGAATGAGAAGATTGTTTAAGGGACAAATTTAGTTGATTTGAAACCTTACAGTTTGATAATTCAACGGAATGATGATTCAAATACACCGAAGGTCAAACACATAACTGCTCAAGGACAGGTTTGGGTGGAAAGTGATCATGACAAAGTATGTGTTTTGTCAAGGAGCAGCACTATCTTCAGCATAAAAACAGTGAAGTCATAGTTGTACTATGTATTTGCAAAGCCCTCAAGCTTCCCTGTAGCAAGCATGAAATGAAGAAGAATGACAAGGAAATATAGAAAAAACAATTCCAGCACTCTACCATACTACAACCAAGTGTTCAAAGCCCTTGTAAATGAAATTTTTACATGCTTTGTTACTAATTTTATTGCAGCCTGAAGATGAAAGTCGTGAGGTTACTTTATGGTTTTTAAGTGCCACGGAATTGTATCAGCATGTTTTAAGAGGGATTATGATAAGGAGTGATAACAATGAAATCAATGATCCAAGTCAAGGGAATATAGCAGCAATAAAACACAATAAAGACAGCTTGGTCATGCCTTAGTAATTCTCAGCATGAACTCTAAACAACATGCTTGAGAAACAACAGTTTACCAAAAATGAGAAGCCCTTACATTAATGGAATGTAATACATTTCTGCAAACAATGATTCAGCAATAACACAGATATCAAATAAAAGAAAGTAGTTATGGGCATTCTATAGGTGGACAGTTATACATGAAGATAATGCCAACGAATTTGATAGTAAAAGCAAACACAATGATCAAGAGTAGCAGTCACAGTCACAGTATAGCATGAAGAGGACGCAATATTACTGTTTTGAGATCATGATGATCTTAATGGTACACAAAAATACCTTCTTTTTGTTTAAAATGGACCATGGGTTTCCAGTAACACATGAAGATATTACTGCAAAAAAGTCCAAAATGGTTTACATTCAAACCATGCTTTTCTTGGTATTCTGAAACCCTCATCTCTTCAATAGAAGCAACAAGTGATCAACTACAGAGGTCACGACTTACATAGGGTGAGAGAAATCTGCCCAGAATACAGAAAATATCAAGTGATTGATTATGTATTTTCTAAGCAAATATGCGGAAATGGGTATAGGAACTTAGAGTGGCTGAGAACGCAGATTTTTTTATAAAGAAATTTTCCTCATTATTAAAAGCCATTTCAGTGGCAAAGTACCCAAGAAGGAAAACCCTAAGCCGTGGTCATGGAGCCTCAAAAAACAACAAGATCATAGTCGTAACAGCAAGCACCTTTACACAGTAAATGATCTAGCTTCTAATAAACAACAAAGCTCGAGTTTAATAAATTTGATGCAGGGTGTTAAGTTAATAGTTGTGGCCATGAAGGATAGTAAGAATGTTGTTTCCAGAAATGGAGGACACGGTATCATTGAGTATGTGAAAATATGGAACAAACATGAATGACAGCTAAAAAGAATGTAAAACGTGTTCATTATTTAAATAGAAGACCTTTGTGTTTCGTTTATGACCTGCAAAGGGAAATAGACATAAGAAAGCCACGATTGCAAGGTAATAAGAATCATGCAGTCTTATAATGCACACAGAGCATCTCAGTTTAAAAATTTCACAAAATTTGGAAACCACGGCCTCATAGAAATGCAAATACTAGAGATGTCCATTTTCAAGCAAGTGTAAAGGAAACAGAAGCTTACAATCCTCCAATTTTCCCAAAAGAAGTCTCATTCATGGTGGCACGGACAAGCAAAGAAATCCATTCATGGCGGTGGTTTAGGTTTTCCAAAACCCTCGCTCTTGAGCTCTCAGTAAAAGATGTCGAAAATGATGCAAAGTTTTTAGGGATTGGGCTTATGCCATCCTCAAACGTTTTTCAATATGTTTTGAAGTCTACAAGCAATGCCATTTTAATGGCATTTAAATTCACACTTTTTATTTTGCTTAATGATATAATAATATATTTCTTCAATATATGATTATATCGTAAGTTAAATAATTTTTTCATTTTGATTAATGCATTTCTATAAATCATTGTAATTTGATAATTATTAATTGATACTTGTTATAAATCAATTAATTATTAAAGTCTTTTTAAGAAATCAATAATAATGAAACGGTGGAGAGGTAAGGATGTTTTTAAATAGCCTTGAGGACTTCTTCTTGGAGGTTATAAACAGTTTGGAGACATAAGGAGAGCATCTAGGAATCCCTTGGGGCGGATTTAGGAGATGTTGGAGGGCTTTTAGGAGATTTTTCAAAATGAGACTTATTCTTGGTTGTTGAGGGGGCTTTATGAGCTAGTTGAGTGTTTTGAGGCTTGTTTTAAGCACACTTAAGGTTCGTTTATGGTTTTGGAGACTTTTTCCATCCAATTTCCCTTATTCCATGGCTTTTAGCGTCCTTTTTTGGAGCCTTTTTTCTAGCATCCGACCCTTGGTGGTTGTAGATGGTGTACTTAGTGAGTTTTGGGGCTCATTTTGAGAGTTAGTTCTAATTATGCAGAGGAGACTTTCTGTGACAGTTTTATGTCCTTGAAGTTTTTTTGCATGTGTCTGTAACTCATTTTTGAAACATAATATACAGTGATTGAGTCCTTTGGAGCATAATATTATCTGAGTTGATTTTAGTCTTCTTTTCTTTTCTGCATATTTGAGTACATTATAAGTGATTGATAAAGGTAATTTTGTGAATATTGTCATTCCTTATTGTCTTGTCTCATCTGAGTACCTATTTGCAGGAGTGCATGTTTGTCTGCAGGTTGTAGTTTGTGTTTGTGTATTGAAACTGTTAAGTGAGAAATTTCTTTTCCCTAATAGTTTTCATTCAAAACCTTTCTATGAAACATTTATGCAAGCCCATACAAAAAATTCATACTTTCCCTTAAGTTAGATAATTTGAAACTAGCATTTAGTCATTCGAAGTTGTGATTCATAACAGTTTGGTGTATCACCTAGTAAGATAGAAAGTTTGCATTTTATATTATTTCCAGCTTCTTTTTTGCATCTTCTCTCCCTTTTCCTTCCAGAGGTTAGTTTAGTTTTGAGTCAAATAGGTGATTATCCAATAGGAACCGGCCTAGAATCTGGAGGTTTCATTTCAGGTATTGCATATCCCACATGCATAAGTGAATCTAATGTTATGCTAGATTATTAAACTTTAGAGTTTAATAGGGTGCGAAATTTGGTGCATAACAGTTTTGGCACGCCTGGTAGGACGCAAAAGAAGTCCATTTTTAAAGTTTATGCTGATTTTGATATGTTTTCAGTATAATTCAGACCTGTAAGAGGTTGTTTTGAAGTGTATCTAGTGACTCCATGGTGAAAAGAACAACAAAGATCCAGTGCTATTGAAATTTTATGAGAAAGATTGAAACAAGAATCTTAAAGTCTTTTGAGCTTTTATAGCTGTCCCCACCAAAAAGAAGAGGGAGAACACTCCATAGAACACCTCCTTCAAAGAGAGTTCAATCTACACCACTTGGAGTAGAAGATAGGCCCTTGTTGTTTTATACAAGGAGAAGAAGGTCTTCAAGCAGGGAGGTTTCAAGACATTCTTCACCAACTTTTAGAGAAGAGTCTTTTTCATTATTTTCTGCATCAACTTTTGTTGCAGGAGGTACATATCCAACATTACAAGGTACTACTTTTTCAGAAAGTACAAGCGCAGGTGCAGCCCCTACAATTTTTATTCAGCAAATATGAGCACCAACAATGACAAGACCATTCGCGTTTGTACCTTTTAATCAGGGCAGCACACTGAACTTTGCCCAACATCACGACATACTGTGGGCAACATTCAAGAGCCTGCTTAATTTTACGGGAGAGTCAAGCCACTGCTTTTGAGCACATCAGAGATGTGGCTACTCTCTGTAATGTACATCACATCACTAAAGAAGATGTGGCTGTCAAGTTGTTAGCAGCTTCATCAAAGGGAAATCCTTACAATGGTTCAGAACTTTGGCAGTAGGTTCAATTGACTCATGGGACAATCTTGGAGACTCTTTGAGCAAGTTTTTTGAAGATAAGTTAGACCACTTGTCCCTAGTGGAGCAGCTCACTACAATTAAAAGGGCCCCTCAAGAGCAAATGACAGATTTCAATACTTGGGTTCTCAGGACATGGAATAGGATTCCTGTAACTATAAGGCCTTCACCCAACTATGCTTTTCTATACTACTTGAAGAGTTTAAACAACGATATCTCAGTTATGATTCAATCTATGGGAGGTACCTCACTGCCCCAAGCATTTGATATAGCTGTAAGGGCAGAGAATAGTCTTATTCAAGCTGTCAAGATAGCCCCAAGGCCACCCGTGCCTATTTTTCTTAATATTCAGTCCAACATTCCCCTGCAGATCCCTCCATTTA
The DNA here is from genome assembly GCA_018584345.1 of Thuja plicata. Classification (NCBI taxonomy): domain Eukaryota; kingdom Viridiplantae; phylum Streptophyta; class Pinopsida; order Cupressales; family Cupressaceae; genus Thuja; species Thuja plicata. The sequence continues at coordinate 535,031 of MU225970.1, read as the reverse complement.
CTCCTTTACCTGTTGCACCAACACCTCAAGCTGATACAAGTCATGAAGTATCAATCGCAAGCCCTTCCCAAGAGCTGCAAGAGATTAAAGCAGTCAGCAAAAGATTGAAAGCATGCTGCAGACTCTAGGTCACGAGTTAACCAACATTAAGAAGCAATATCAAGGGCCTAGACCACCTTTTCAGCAGCAAAACCAAGGATTTAACCAGTAGTATCAAGGGCAGGGACAACAATATCAACAAAATAGGCAGCCATATCAAGGAGCTTACCAAGGTCAGAGGCAAAACTTGAATCAAAGGCAATTCCAGCCTTACAACCCAGCACCCCTCAATGCTGCAAATCCAGTTAGGGATCTTGTATTAGCACAGAATAACCTAGCAGCAGAATATGAATGGTTCTATCCCTGCAATCAAGCACACAACCAAGCTACGTGTTCAAATGGAGTGATTAATCAGGCACTCATTGTACAAAATGCATCAAGTACACAACTAGATGCATCTTCTAGTGCATCAAAGCCACAACAAGATGTGCAACCTAATGAAACTGCATTCCTTAATTGGCAAGGAGAAGAGTTTTGTGGTGTAAATGGTGACTCTTGAATCATAGCCAATACCCGAGCTAAGAAAAGATCTCTAGAAATGGAGCAACCTCTCTCAGAGAAAGGGAAGACATTTTCCCATCACCTACACCAACTATAAGCATACTAAAGAGACCTCATGCCATCCCAACTAAGGAACATCAAACCCACAAGGATGGAGACCCTGTTATGGCTAAAACACATGAGAAGGTACATGCAATAGTGCCTTTCAATATTGTGGACAATGAAGAAAATGAATTTCACAATGATTATGTGGGATTCTTTAGCCATCACGGGACAACCTGAGATATTGAAGAAGGCACTATCTGAAGAGGCAATTATGCGATAGTCCACTGAGATGTTGGTAAGACTATGTTGGTCAATGTTGATCAAGGAAAGAAAGTTCAAAAAAACAACAAAGAAAAGGCTACTGTTCAAGGTAAGAATGTGAAACCACCTCCTTTTTACATGTCATTGATAATTAGAGATAGTTTAGTACACAATTGTATGGTGGATAGTGGAGCCACAAGCTCAGTCATGCCCAAGAAGATAGCTGACCAGCTAGGATTAAAATATGAACCTTTTGAAAAGGGAGTAGTATAGCTTGACGGCTCGTCAGTTAATACAATAGGTTTGATCAAGGATGCAAGTTTAACCCTTCATGCTACTCCTAACTTCTCTATTCTTCAAGATATCTATGTCATTGATCTTCTGTAATGTCCCCATTTTTCAACAGGTCATTGAAATGATGGTGCCAGGTCATTATTGCGATCCTCGTGGTCTGGCGAGGGGTTTAGAGGATCATTGGTGTGAACTTACTATTTATAGTAAGTCAAGGGATAGTTACGATGAGCTCAGATGAGTTAGAGGAGTTGAATGATGCTCGCAGTTTTCATTTCCGGCTTCTGGTTTAGGCTCCAAGAATCTTGGAGAGAGCGTCTATTTTTAGTAAGTCACCCCGTCAGGTTCGTTCATCATCTTTTATTATCAGGATCACTCCAGTGCAAACAGATTTCGATTCTGATGCTTCTTCAGTGGTTTTCGCAAGACGGGTGAATTATTATTATTATTTGATTAAATTTGCTAAGGTTGCCATTATTGTTGGTATTATATGTTGAGCACCTTAGTGTTATAGCTCGTCAGAACCGGGATGAAAATTTTTAAATCTTGGGCACAAGAAATAGGGACCTTGCGTGTCATAATTTCCTAATATTGATGAAAAGGTCATTTTTTGGAGCCAAATGAGTTAATAAATTATATTGCTCAATATGTGCCTAAGTATAAAAGTGCTTCAAGTGAAAAGTGTGTGAGAAGACACTTTTTAATTATAAAAGCAATAGGCAAGGCAGTCATTCACCATCTATCGAATATTGATTATTGAATTTGTTCTTGGGAATTGTTCCTACTTTCTGTGCCCTAGCTGAAGGGTCAAATTAGTTGATTGAAGACTGATTCTTCTTCATCTAACCACAATTGATTGTTGTTGTATAATCAATTGCCTGTAATCGATTGCTGTTGTATAATCGATTGTTGCTTCTTCCTTCATACTGTTTTGCCTGTGGCTCGAGGAAAGATAATAATTCTGAATTCTGAAATATTCTGGAGCTGAGGCCTGTTTAGAGGTCGATTTGTTGAGGTATCGAAATTACATTCAAGATGGAGAATAATATTTTGGCCGCCATTCTTGTGAGGTGGATATACTTAGTTTATTTGCTGCCGAGTGGAGAAGGCTGGGGATTTTAAAGTGGCGTTAGCCACTGTTGTATTGCTGCAGCCGCGTGAGGGAAGCAAAATGCCAACCGTAATCTGATAGTTACGGGCTGTGTTAGGAAGAAACAGGAGTTAGCTGCCATCAAACTCTAGGGGCAGACATAGCCAATACCAAGTTTATTTTTCTTATATATGTATTGGTTTTACTTGCAGCAATAAATATCGCATTTTATGAGGCTTGATTATATTGCATGTTGTAATAAGTTAAAATGCATATGAAGAGTTATCATCATTGAAGATTGAAGTTCAGACAAATCGGTTTTACATTCAATTCGTACCTAGTGAAATTTGCAAAAATGAATGGTATTTCCAGAATTTCGAAACATTGAAATATGTTGTTTAAACTGTAATGGCATTGAAAGTTGTGATTATTAAGACAGGCAATTATCTACATCTACATGTTTTCCCAAATCCATTTGTAAATGAGTGGAGGATAATTATAATATCAAACAAACTAGGGGAAATTATCTAAAAGGTCAGATTAAGCTCTGTGCTAGATTGCCTGCCAACTGTTTGACAAAATGTCAAACACATGATTTGTATAAGAAATTGATGGAATTAGAGGGTTTAAAGATGAGGCCAAGTTAGGCTCATTACATCTTCCTCCTTATTTTGCCTTATGTTTATCAAGAGAATTCACACCCAAGATAGGAGGATATCTTTCATCAGATTGGTCTCATATGTTGTTCCGTACTAGATATGGAACCAAAGTAACCATTAAGTTTGAGTTGTTAGCAAAAGATGATATAGAGCCATATGTACCCAGTGCCATCAATACAAACTATCTTGCATTTGATGATAATGATGTTTCTTCCACATATGAAACAAATACCCAAACTGAGAATATTCCAGATATCATGTTGGATGAGTGGGTAGTAGAGACTGCTTTAGAAACTAAGGCTAGTGTTGTCTTGGATGCTGATCTAGGGAATTACATGTTTCAAGAAGCTGGTTTGGTAATGCCAAATCTTTTTAAGTCAACTAATAAAGTTCTGGAACAACAAGGTAAGGTTTGGGAGATGTATTTCGATGGTGCTAGAAGTAAGCATGGTGGTGCAACGCTAGTGTCTCCTAAAGGTGAGAAGTATTATGCACCATTCAGATTTGGTTTTTCTTGCACTAATAACACTGCTGAGTACGAAAGCTCAAATAACGGGTTGGATTGGGCTAGGAAAAGAGGTATTAAGGCCCTGAAAGTTCATGGTGATAGTGAATTAGCTGTTAATCAAGAAAGGGGAATAAATGTTGTTAAGAATGATGCTTTAAAAGCTTATAAGTGTAGGGTATGGGATGCAATTGAAAATTTTCATGCTTTCAATATAGTTGCAATTCCTCAAAAATTGAACCAACATGCTAATAGGTTAGCTGTTGTAGGAGTTCAATTTGATATTCCTAACAGTATTACAAAAGGTTATAATCAGCAGCATATTAAAATCATTGTTAGGCCTTCAATTCCTAATAACAATATAAATTGGCAAGTGTTTGAAAGTGATGAACATATTCTGCAATTTCTGCTTGAAGAGGACATTTTTTCAGTATCTAATTAGGATAGGCTAAAGCAAAATTATGATGATCAAGTGGTGCAACTTAAGTCCAATAAGTTTCCTAAAGGACTTTTAACCTTGGAAACAATCTTCAATACGGATGACCAGGCAAAGAAGAACAAAACCAGCCTGCTGGTCCAGCAAGAGCATTATGCAGATTTGGAGATTGAACCGCGTAAGAGTTTAAATTTTGGAAAAGTAAGTTCATATTCAGAAAAACACTCTTATGTTCAGTTATTTCAAGAATTCAATGATATTTTTGCTTGGAAATATGAAGACTTGAAAGGTTTTAATCCAACACTTGCTCAACATACCATAGAGTTAGAACCCAATGCAAAACCAATAAGGCAAAGACAAAGACCAGTTAACCCCAAGCTCGAACCTCTCATGCATAAAGATGTTCCTAAACTAATTGAGAGTGACATTATTTATCCTATTAAGCATACTAGCTGGGTGTCTAATCTGATTCCCGTAAGGAAAAAGAATGGGGAATTGCGGTTGTGTGTTGATTTTAGAGACCTTAACAGGGCATCCTTGAAAGATCAACACCCTTTTCCATCCATGGAACAAATTTTGTAATGTGTTTCTGGTTCAGAACGTTTCTCATTGTTAGATGGTTATTTAGGATATAACCAAATCTTAAGCAAAGGAGTGGATCAGTTTAAGACTGCATTTACAACCAAATGGGGAACCATGGCCTACCGAAAGATGCCTTTCAATTTATCCAATGCAGGTGCAATTTTCAAAAAGCTATGGATATGGCTTTCAACAACCTTATGTTCAAACTTGTGCTAGTGTACCTTATTTTCACCCTCTGCAATAAGGCATGATGGATGTCATGTGTGTGAATCCATATTTTTAATGGGCCTGCCCCCTGTGTACATCATGAGGAAGTGACGACTTCCAAATGATTATCACTTGTATTTGTAAGAGTTATTGAAAGGTGA
>MU225970.1:509513-529491 GCA_018584345.1 Thuja plicata | reverse complement strand
TTACATCATATGATTGATGTTATCAAGTGTCATATAAGTGTTGACATTGGATTGATTTATCCTCCCTAGCTAAGGGGGAGTGTTGATGTTTTGTATAGCTATGGTGAGGGTCATAAGTGTTGACACAAGAGACCACTACACATTTTGTTTGATCATCCTCCCTACCTAAGAGGGAGTGTTAATGTTTGTAGCTTCAATCGTATGATCATTAGAATATATATAATACATGTTGATTAATAATAATATAATATATATGTTATATTATTATTAATCATATGAAATTTAATATTTAATATTAAATTATTATTTTATTCTTAATTAATAATTGATTGATGAAACATTATAAGATTGATTAAATTATAATTTTTGGGAAGAGGCATGTCCTTTTTTATAAATAATAATGAATAGACATGTCCCATCAAGGGACATGTCTCTCCTAGCCTCATTCCCAATATAAATGAAAGAGAGATTGTTGCATTTGGAAAACACATACAACATAGAGTGATATTACATTTGCAGCTATCCTAAAAACTTAACAGTTACAAAGTTCTTTTCCAAACTCAAACACAAGTTCAAGTACCCTTCTCGACACCAAGTGACCATAGAGGGCAAATGTGCAAGAGGTTGACAAAAGTACTCTAATGGTTGAATGGGGTGAAACCACTTTGTATGTTGTCTATTTGGACCTTAAATGTCATGCTCCAACAAACCAATCCCTTCTACCAATGCTTGAGGGGATACTTACTTCTTTGGGGGTCCCAATCCTAGTAGCCTTTCCCATTAGGTCCTTTGGCTACAACCCTATGCAAACCTCTAGATATTTTGACTGTTCCCAACGTTTTGGACACCCTTTTGGCATATCATGAAGGATTCCAAAACTCAGGACTAGGTCGTTTGATTTAAGGTCTTAACTCCAAAGTTCTTCCCTAGGCCTAATACACCTAATTAGGGCACATTTGCAAAGGAAGTGTCTTATTTCTTCAACCCAAAGTTCTCCCAATCATTTCATTTGTTAGCATAGGTTCTAAGGTCACCAAATCCAAGTTTTTAGGCCTTGGCTCCACCCCAATTTGCTCAAGTTCTCAATCTCTGAAAGTGTGAATAGGTAGCCACATAGAGATGTCTACCTAAATGCCTCCAAACTCACATGGGCCACACTTCAACCAGCAAGTAACCTCCAAATTTATAATGTACACATGCCAAGGTCTCATCTCATCAAGTTTTAGATTTTGTTAATGGTGGCAAGATGAGAAATCGACATTTCTCTGCGAGACCTAGGTTGGCTAGGGTTCTGGACCTCTGCTGACAGAAAATGGATTGTCTCCTACACAACTCCTCAGAAGCCCAAACCAGGCTTGAACGAAAGTTAATTCAATCACCAAAGTTTTGCAATAGGTCTCAGACCTTCATTCATCCATACAATCAGAAACACTTGCAGAATTACAAGAAAAAGTGTGAATTTCATTCATAAAAATGTCAGATTACATCTCTCTCCCCACTGACCCGACCAAATGGGGTACATGTAGGCATTTCCCAACATCCACAATTGATTTTAAAAGGTTGTGACCGTTTGGGAGTTAGTTACAAACAAATTGCAAAAGTTGACATTTTTTGCATAGCAACTTTTATGCATTTTTGCACTTTCTTGCTCCTAATGGGCAATTCAAACATTTTGCTTATATCTAGGGTTCCACATGAACCAAAAGTATCAAAACACATCTAAAGATCCTAAATACAACCTAAGTGACCTTCTAGGTGATCCTTTGACCATCTTTGACCAGGAGGTTTATATGAACACCTACTTGGTAAAGGGCCTTACAAAGTGGATCTACTACAAGTTTTGAGTCCAATGGACTTTTATTCTTTTGACATGGTCCTAGGATAGTTGTTCATCCCAGGAATTTAAGGATTTCTTCAATGTTTGTTAGGGTGCTACTGGACTAGAAGGGAAGGCAAATTTCCAAGTTGCTAAGGAGGCTTTAGCAGCAGCTCCTGCTTTGCTAAATCGTGATTTCAACAAGGACTTTATTCTATATGCATATGGTGGATTTGAAGTTATTTCTGCAATGTTGGTCCTACAAAATTCAGAAGGTTTAGAATAGCCTATTGCCTTTTTTAGTGAAGGCTTAGAGGAGTATGAGAAAAGGTACAACTTTGTGGAAAAGCATGTCCTTGCTGCTGTGAAGAGCCTCAAGAAATTCAGACACTTATTGACCCACAATAGGGTGCATCTGAGAGTAACTCACCCAAGTGTCAAGGAGTTTTTACTTAGTAAAGACTTGAATGAGAAAAGAGTTGGTTGGATAACAAGGGTCATGGAGTATGACGTGGATGTACAAGTTACTAAGTTGTTCAAGGGTAAAGGTCTTTGTGAACAGATGACTGGTGAGGAAGCCTCAGAGAGTCAAGAACAAACAGAATCAACTCTGGTTCTACATGTAGCAGAGGACAATGATATGACAACAAACTGGTTGCAAGACATGGTTCATTTCTTGAAGACAAGTGAGTGTCCCTCAAGTTTGGATAAAGCAAAAAGAAGGTACTATAGACTGCAGTCCATTCCATTTGTGTTATTTAATGATGTTCTTTACAGAAAGGATCACAGTGGTGTCCTTAGGTGCATAGATCCAAAACAAATTGTAGAAATCTTGGATGAGTTTCATGATGGACCTACAGGAGGTCATTTCTCTCCTAGGACTACTACTTTTAAAATTATGAGGGCTACCTATTATTGGCCAGCTATTTTCAAGGACAATCATGTATATGTCAGAAAATGTATGAAATGTGCCATGTTTGCAAGGAAAGAGAGGCTGTCAGCTTTACCTTTGCAGCCAATCAAGAAAGAGCATCCATTTGTAAGATGGCTTATTGACTTCATAGGTCCAATAAACCCCCCATCTAGTGCAGGATATAAGTGGATAATCACTGCAACTGATTATTTCACTCGTTGGACAAAAGCAACAACGTTGAAAGATGCTAATGAAACAACTATTTTAAATTTCTATGATGATATTATTCACGGGTTTGGAATCCATTATTCCATAATATTTGATAATGTACTTGCTTTCATAGGATTGAGGGTGACTGATTGGGAAATTAAACATGATATATGTCTTAGTACTAGCTCAAATTACTATGCTCAGGGCAATGGATTGGCAGAGTCCACTAACAAGAATTTAATCAAAATCATCAAGAGGACTTTGCAGGACAATCAACGAGATTGGCACTCTAAATTGAAGGCTTCCCTATGGGTAGACAGAATCACTCCTAAGAAGATAATTGAGAATTCTCCTTATATGCTGGTCTATGGTAAAGAGGCCCGTTTGTCCATTTCAACAGAGTTGCCAGCTTTGGATCTTGCTAGTCAGCTTGTTCTCTTTGAGCAGGGAGACCCTTTGCAAGTACGTCATGCTCAGTTGATGGAATTGGAGGAGAATAGATACAAAGCTATGCAGACTATGGAGTTTTGGCAAATGCAAATCAAGAGGATTTTTGACAGAAAGCAAGACCAAGGAACTTTAATGTTGGAGACATAGTACTCAAGTGGGATGGACTCAAGAGCAGACCATGTAAGCATACTAAGTTTGATTCTTTTTGGGGAAGCCCGTTTGTAATAACAGAATGCAAGGAGCATAATGCATTTCAGCTGTCAACACTGGAAGGAGAAAGCTTGCCAATACCAGTCAATGGTATTCACCTAAAACCTTGCTTTGAGGTATGTCCTACCTTGTAAATATTAAGTTAGGTTTGCAGAAAAAGTGTTGTTGCACTATGGTTTTGAGTTTTGGTTTCCCTAAGTGTTGTTGCACAGTTAGTGGTTAGTGAGTCTTCACTTATCTCAACATATTACATGTCTTCAAGATACCCCATGAGAGGACCATCCATCACATACAACATGAGTTTTGTTCCCTGTCATACATCATGTATACTCTTCCCACGTGGTCACCCAAACACATTTAACATGCTGAAATAGGTGCTTCAGTAGCTTACTAGTAGCTTACTGCATAAGCAAGTGACCACCAATCACATCCCATAAACTTTTGAGTTCAAAGGATCTCTGATTGAAAATCATTCATTCATGCAAAAGGCTATTGTGTTTCGTAAATAAGTCTTGGTTTTCATTGTTTTGGTTTCTTTGTGTCCGGTTTTCCCTAAGTGCTTCAAGCACATGTTGTTCCAAGTTTTCAGTTTTCCAAGAGTTTCATCAAGTGTAAAGCCTAAGGATTTTTAGAGCTTATCAAGTACAAACCTATCACTCATGATAGGGGAGCTTGGCCCCACTGCCATAAGCCATAAACTTGTACTTGATAAGTCCGAAAAAAACTGTTATATTCCAAGTTGTGTTCCCAATTTACTGCAATGTTCTTAGTGACTCGCTGCCCAATGGAGTTAAAAAGTTACTAATTTCCTATGTTTAGCAGGCAAACATCCATCAAAAGTCGCCAAAAATGTTACCCAAAATTTTGTATCTTATGCAAATTTTGTTTTATGTAAAGATGTTAGAGGGGTACATTTGGATTAGTTGATGTTCATTTCATTAATGTTCAAGTAATTCAATCATAGATTACTGAAATAAAGAGAAAAGAAAATGCTTTTGTTTATATGAATGTACAAGATTACATTTTTATTCATATAACTGTAAGTATGGAAAGAAAAATACAGCATGTGCTCAACATTAAAAAGAATTCTCACACAAGTCGTGAATTATACCCTATTCTATCTTTTATGGAAAAAAGAATAGAAAATTATGACAAAGCTAGAAAAGAAGAGGTCTAGGTAACCAGTCATTTCCTGGGGCTTGACTAGTTGAGAAGAAGTTTGAGTCTTTGCAGCTGTCCTGTTGAGCTTTGTTGTCCTTGTTCCGAGCTCCTGCATGAGGGAAAAGATAGATTGTTAGATCAAAAGATCTAAGCAATGCCTGATCAACTAAACTACTTACTTGTCTAGCTTTAACATAAAAATCCATCCTACTTGCACAAAAGACAAAGAAATTAGAGCATCTTTACAAAAATGATTTTTTATTGCTAACAAGTTTGTTGACTGTGCAGGTATAGGTATGAATCCTAACAAGTGGGGGAAAATGAGGCTCCCACAAGGGTTGAGCTCAGCTTGTTGGGGTAGTATCCAAAATAGGTTTTCGGTCCTCAGTTTGTTGAGTATTCTCATAGTTTGTAGGACGCTTATATCCATGCAAGCATAGATCCAGGTTTTCCAAGCATAAATGATTGCATGGATAAAGCGTCCTGCAATATACAAGGATACTGCATTCTCAACATGCTGAAGGTATGCAATCTTGTAATGGCAATTCAACTAGTTTAGCATTCAAGAGTGAAAGACGTACAAAAGTTTAATGCAGCCATGAGAAATTCAGGCATCATGTATAGCAGCAAATCCAGTATGCATCAAAGAAATGAAATATTTCCAGTCATGATAAAAATGGGGCAGCAATGTCTCAAAGTCAGTTTTAAAGAGCATGATCAAGAAAATATGCGGAAATGGGTATAGGAACTTAGAGTGGCTGAGAACGCAGATATTTTTATAAATAAATTTTCCTCATTATTTAAACCCATTTCAGTGGCAAAGTACCCAAGAAGGAAAACCCTAAGCCGCAGTCATGGAGCCTAAAAAAAGCAAGATTATAGTTGTAACAACAAGCACCCTTACATAGTAAATGATCCAGCTTCCAATAAATAACAGAGCTCGAGTTTAATAAATTTGATGCAGGGTGTTAAGTTAGTAGTTGTAGCCATGAAGGATAGTAAGAATGTTGTTTTCAGAAATGGACACTAGAGCATTGAGTAGTTGTAGCCATGAAGGATAGTAAGAATGTTGTTTTCAGAAATGGACACTAGAGCATTGAGTACGCAAAAATATGGAACAAACATGAATGACGACTAAAAAGGATGTAAAACTTGTTCATTTTTTCAACAGAAGACCTTTGTGTTTCCTTTATGGCCTACAAAGGGAAATAGACATAAGAAAGCCACGATTGCAAGGTAATAAGAATCATTCGGAGTCTTATAATGCACACAGAGCATCTCAGTTTAAAAATTTCACAAAATATGGAAAGTGCGGCCTCATAGAAATGCAAATTCCAGAGATGTCCATTTTCAAGCAAGTGTAAAGGCAACAGAAGCTTACAAACTTCCATTTTTCCCAAAAGAAGTCTCATTCATGGTGGCACGGGCAAGCCGAGAAATCAATTCATGGTGGTGGTTTAGGGTTTCCAAAACCCTCGCTCCCGAGCTCTCAACAAAAGATGTCGAAAATGATGCAAAGTTTTTAGGGATTGGGCTTTATGCCATCCTCAAATATTTTGCAATATGTTTTGATGTCCGCAAGCAATGCTATTTTAATGGCATTCAAATTCACACTTTTTATTTTGCTTAATGATATAATAATATATTTCTTTAATATATGATTATATCATTAAGTTAAATAATGTTTGCATTTTGATTATTGCATTTCTATAAATCATTGTAATTTAGTAATTATTAATTGATGCTTGTTATAAATCAATTAATAATTATTAAAGTCTTTTTAAGAAATCAAAAATAATGAAAGGGTGGAGGGATAAGGATGTTTTTAAATAGCCTTGAGGACTTCTTCTTGGAGGTTATAAACAGTTTGGAGACATAAGGAGAGCATCAAGGAATCCCTTGGAGCAGATTTAGGAGATGTTGGAGGGCTTTTAGGAGATGTTGGAGGGCTTTTAGGAGATTTTTCGAAATGAGACATATTCTTGGTTGTTGAGGGGGATTTATGAGCTAGTTGAGTGTTTTGAGGCTAGTTTTAAGCACATTTAAGGTTCCTTTATGGTTTTGGAGACTTTTTCCATCCAGTTTCCCTTATTCCATGGCTTTTAGCCTCCTTTTTTAGAGTCTTTTTTCTAGCATTCGACCCTTGGTGGTTGTAGATGTGCTTAGTGAGTTTTGGTGTTCATTTTGAGAGTTAGTTCTAATTATGTAAAGGAGAATTTTTGTGACAGTTTTATGTCCTTAGGTATTTTTGCATGTGTCTGTAACTCATTTTTGAAACATAATATACAGTGACTGAATCTTTTGGAGCAGAATATTATCTGAGTTGATTTTAGTCTTCTTTTCTTTTCTGCATATTTGAGTATACTATAAGTTATTGATAAAGGTAATTTTGTGAATATTGTCATTCCTTATTGTCTTGTCTCATCTGAGTACCTATTTGCAGGAGTGTATGTTTGTCTGCATGTTGTAGTTTGTGTTTATGTATTGAAACTGTTAAGTGAGAAATTTCTTTTCCCTAATAGTTTTCATTCAAACCCTTACAATGAAACATTTATGCAAGCCTATACAAAAAATTTGTACTTTCCCTTAAGTTAGATAATTTTAAACCAGAACTTAGTCATTTGAGGTTGTGATTCATAACAGTTTCATTTATCACCCAGTAAGATAGAAAGTCTGCATTTTATGTTATTTCCAGCTTATTTCCTACATCTTCGCTCCATTTTCCTTCCAGAGTTTAGTTTAGTTTTGAGTCAAATGGGTGATTATCCAATAGGAACCGGTCTAGAATTCGGAGGTTTCATTTGAGGTATTGCATATCCCACATGAAGAAGTGAATCCCATGTTATGCCAGATTATTAAACTTTAGAATTTAATAGGGTTCACAATTTGGTGCATAACAATGCCATTTATAATCTTAAAAAATGTTCTTTGCAATCAAACCAAGTTCTTAGTGTTTTGAGTTCTGAAGAGACTATTTATCTAAGGCATATTTAATCTTCTTTGTTGAAACTTGAAGCCTTTGGGCATTTTGATTCTAGATTCAATGAATTATTTCAATGAGTATCAAATTATGAATGTATGGATTTGAAATTTGAACTCTCATTTGATTCTTTGAAATCTCATTTCAAGTTTCAACTCAATTGCTATGTTCTATGATGAATGATTTTAGATTTATCAAAGTTATATCATATGAATATATTTGAAATTTCAGATTTGCCTATATTTAAATTTTTCCTATTTTTAAATAGCTGTCCCCACTGCTGTCCCTTCCCCCGGGAAAACCAATCTGTCCCAGAAACCCGTTTCCCCGTCCCCCTGTCTCAGAAACCCGGGGTAACTTAGAAAATTAGACATGATATAAAGATAAAACAAATTATGACATAATGATTCATAGTATGTAAGGTGGAATCACAACACATGAATTGATGAGGAAGACCTTGTAATATTACATCATGATTCATTGTATGTAAAGGGGAAACACAACACATGACATGAAGAGGATGACCTTACAATCTTAAGGCTTAAGATGCTTCAGAAATTGCTTTCTATAAAGAAAGAGTGGTCCATTACCATCCAAATGGGGAAGATAATATCTAGTATCTCTAGAGACTTGTTTGATTTTGAAAGGACCAAGCCATAAATAATCAATTTTTTTGTGCATTGCTTTGGACTCATGTTGCTTGTCCATAATAGTTACTAGGCTCCAACAACAAACCCTTTTTGTTTTGCCTATTTATCAAAAACCTTTTTCACAAATGTTTGATGTTCTATGATCCTAGCAATTGTCTCTAACCTATCCTCCTTGAACTTTAGGAGATAAAGAATTCGATTTTTCAATTGGATCCTTGAATTGTCTATTTTCCACAATTGAAACTTAATTGTTAAGCCAACAATTCAAGGATGATAGGTAATACATCATCTGTCTTATACATGATGGAAAAAGATGTCCCAATTGCTCTTTTTGGTTTGATCTTGTTAGCAATGCATCAAATAATTTAAAGTTCCATGTTCTCTTCTTTTCCCCCAGCTATTTGTATATGATGGTAACATTGTTCTTTTTTGAGGATTCCACTCATCAATTTCCCTATCGATAGTAATCTGATAAAAGAGACAAGATCATATTGTATTTTAGCAAAAATTCAGGATCTATTCTAATAAAAAACTTGAATCATTGTTAATAATTATTTTGTTTGACACTCCAAATTAAAATAATATATTTTCTTTGAGTAAGTTGCAAACTACCTTGGATGTTTCTCTTTGGGTGGGAATTGCTTCCAACCATTTGGTGAAATGATTTGTCACATTAAGCACATCAATATGCCTTTTGATTAGATTTGTATTTATTGACCTTCCCCGCTACTAAAATGGAACATTAATAATCACAAGTTTTAACGTTCTAGTGCCATCTTCAATTTTCCCATGAATTATTGGCATGAATGGAATATTTGCATCAGTACATATGTATCTCTAAATAAAGTGCACAAATACTATTGAGTATGCAAAATAGTAAATGTCATGATATGGGATGAGAAGAACCACAAGGTTGATTATGAAACCTTCCAACATTTTGGTTTGTTGTTTATTAACGCACTAAAGAAATATATCATCAAATCTTTGCCTATACAACACATCCTTTCAAAAGAGATTTTATGTGATTTACTATTCATATGCCTTGGACAATTACCATAAGTGAGAAAGTAGAGAATATATTAATACCACTCATTGGTAGAATCCATAAATAAAACCAATGGAAATGTTGCCTCTTCTTTTTCAGTGTCTTCTCTTTCATGTCACCAGCCTCAGCGATCAATTGGCATAGTCCTCTTTCTCAAATCAAATTTGTTGGTTTAATTTCTAAGTTGTAATTTTGAATTTTAGAAATATTGTTTCCTCCTTTGGATCCTAACTCCTATTGAGTTTGTCCTTAATTTTGAGAACAAGTACCATCACTATTGCATGAGTATGGAGGATGTAAAGACAAAAATTTAACAGTGCACACCACCGCATAATCATGTTTCTCCAATTGAGTGTATTTCAACCCTTGGCCTTTAAATCCAAAGCTTACAAAGGCAATGGGTGATTTCATATGAACCCCTCTTCATTGTCCTTTTGGGTCAAGATGACAAATGCAATAAATTGTAATGTCCCTTTTATGTATTTTAAGAACCCTATAATTTTTGAGGTTCCTAATGCAAGGTAAAGAACATTTGAATATGACAGATAGCAAAATATTTACCCCATGTAATTACAATAGCATGCTTTCTATTTAATATTGAATTTTACTCATTATGAAATAATTGAATTTACAAATGCATACAACAACGTATTGAATCTACTACTAATAATTTACCATTAAACATTGACAATATTACTAGAAACAACATTTAGAGAAAATTAAGAATATTTAGAAACAACATTTACCATTGAACATTGAGAAGATTACTAGAAACAATATTTATTTCTATTCTACAAGCCTAAGACTAAATTTGTAAGTGCTTATGTAGGTGGAAATGACATGTTTAAAAAAATGGCTGGGATAGAGAAAACATGCAAATTAAATTGGATTAAACATGGGTGAACCTTGTATGAACCTTTAGACACAGTGAAAGACGATTACCATTATTTTTGTATGCAAAACTAGTCCACATTTCCGTTTTATTTCTATGGATTGCATGCTACAACTAGTTTGATATCAGGAGCTCAATTTGTTTTACACCTATCTATGTAATTTTCAACAGTTTATATGGAAAACTCTATTCAACTCTATTTTCTGTAAAGTTTTATCATGTGATATTAAATTAAGCTATTATATTCTCTTCTTGCAGATGGTTGATGGACATCCTCCCCATTCAATTGATGAAATATGTCAAGGTGAATTAAATTTCAAAAAGAGCAAATGCCCTAAAATATTAAGGAAGTGAGTATCTTATAGGCCATTCAATTTATTTTGTGTAAATATTCTTTTTAACAAAAAAATGTCAATTTTAATTCATTAAGTTATTGTTCTTTCAAAGAAATGAGTCCTATGCTACTTAGTACTTCATTTGACAATAGAATTACAACAATCTAACATTAGGTTTACAAGGATGGTATTTACAAGGAAGGTATCTTTCAAAGTTGAAAACAATTGTATTCAGCATAGCCTTGCGTGGCATTATTCAACATTTAATGTAATGTCCATTCCTTACACTGTTCAATAGAGGGCAGATGGTTGACCTATTATCTAAGTTCCTGTAGGTCAACAATATGGATAAGGGACTCATCTAGTGGCTTATGGAGCTGTGCAGGGGTTTTGTGAGTCATTTTGAACAATTGGGAACAGTCTCCTAAATTTTAGGAGGGATTCCTACTTTCTAGGGATCGACTGGCAGTTGATTGAAACTCATCAAAGGACCTCTAGGATCATTTTGGAGACTTTGGTGGCGGTTCCTATATTTTAGGGGAGACTGTCAGTTTGGCCTACAAGACTCAAGCATCATCCATTGATAAGTGGCTTCAGTCAAATTTCAGTTTTGAGTTCAGATAAGCATTTTATAAATAAATTGGGAAATATTAAAATATTTCCTAAGTTGGATTAAATAAAATAGTATTAAAGTGAACTTATATTGTCACTTTATTATTATAATAAAATTAAAATATAATAATGTCTTCGTACTTTTCCTAGGCAATTAAGTAATAAGTTATTATGAGGGGCCATTTTTAATAATGAATAACAAGGCCTTGAAGTTCGAACCTAGGAGGAATGATTATAATAAAAAGTCATTTTTAATAAAATGTGGGAAACCCTAAGAAGTTCAAACTTCTTGGAGGGAGGAGAAAGGAAATAAAAGAAAGACTTGGGCTTCATTTAGCATTCATTCGAGGTTACTATTTTCATTGGCATTTTTGGATTTGGAGGCTGGAGCAAGTTTCGGTAGTAGATCAAATTCTTAAAGGACGAAAACCCTTGAAGAAAGTGTAAATTGGACGAAACCCCAGTTTGCAGTTGTGGAGGATCTAAACAGGGTCTTCATTAGAACATTATTGGAGCATTCTCATGAGTATATTTGCAGATCAGAGAAACATATTATTTGTCAAATTGGTAGATCTATGTATTGGTGGCAGATTTATATCATTTCTTTGTCTCCCATCCTAGTCGTACTCTTCCAGGCAAGGCTAACATCAACTTTGGGTGAAAAAACTTGTTATATCGGGTTGGGTTGAATAGATTGTCTTCACCAACAATAGATTGGAGGTACGATCAGCATTATGGAAGCAATTTCTAAGTGAATGGGAGTTAGTCGTACAATCCCAGGTCAAATCCCAAGCTTGCCAGGTGGGATGTTAGGGTTGGAGAATTATATTATGGCAGATCAGTGAATTCTTTGCAATCAGTCACCACTGTTTTGAGTAGTAGAGATTTGTATCAGTCATTGCCACATAAATTCAATTCATAGTTGTTGAATTCTTTCTCTTGGTCGTACACTCCTGGTACGGTTTTTTTTAGCAATTATTTGACTAAAATGAAAATCAAATTGGTCTCCATTTAGAATTGTTGATTTAGCTAATCTATTTCAAGCATTTTTCTTCATTTTGTCAAGCATTGCATTTGCATATGAAAAAAATCACAAAAAATCACAGAAAATTAGGAATATTGAAAAACCAAAAAAATCATATATTACACAAAAACAAAAAAAACTGGACTTCCTTCTTCATATGTTGGTCAAGGACAAGAAGATAAATGAACAATTAGTTATTCGCCTTAGAATTCCTATTGGGGATCCTTCATTTAACTATAACCAACAAAGATAGCCCTTGTTTTAAAACTGTTTGCTCCCTCACATTAGGAGGTGATGAATTTGCTTATTGATAAACTATTATACTACAAATTGCAATATAATTTATAGAACATGATAGAACATACCAAGTAATTGTTAATGAAGGACATTAAATGCTCAAGATATTAATCGAATGAGGTACTCCTCGATCATTCTTCTCCTCAGCTTCCTCTCACGGATATCCACTACCTCTTCTAGAATTGACTCCAATTTACCTTCATCAAGAGGGATAAATTTACTGACACTATAACCTGTTGTTTTAATGCCTTTTAAGGCATGAAACATGGAATGCATTATGTATACAACTATTCTATAGTAAATCCAACTCACACGCTACCTCACCCACCTTTATGGTCACTTTGTATGGTCCAAAGAAATGTGGCCCCAATTTCTCAGCGCCAATCCTTTTCAATGATGACTAACGATATGGCTATAGGTGTAAGTACACCAAATTTCCAATCTCAAAACTACGCTGAACTTGCTTCTTGTCAGCATAAATCTCCTATTGATTTTGTGCATGCTGCAAATTCTCCTTAAGAATCTTAAGGCTATCCTAACATTCCTGTATCCAATCTTTCACTTTTGGTGCTTTGTTATCACTGAAAAATCATGTCCAAGAAAGAAGTAACTTTGTATCCATACAATGCTCTGAAAGGTGACATACCAATGGACATATGGTTGGTTGTGTTGTAGCAATACTTGCCCAAATGAAGCCTTATTGATATAATCCAAGATTTTTTCTATCCGGCTACATAATTGCACAAGTATCCCTCAATCCTTTTATTAACTTTTTTTATTTGGTCATACATCTAAGGGTGGTAATTGATACTAGGAATCAATTCAGTACCTACCAATCTGAACAATTCTCCCCCAAAACACTAAGAAACTAACTGTCCCTATAGCTAATTTTATTCTTTGGCAATCAATGAAGCCTGAAAACCTCGTGGAAGAACAACTCTGCATTCTACACTGCTCTATAGTCTATAGAGATAACATAAAAGTGTGCATATTTGGTTAGCTTGTCTGCCACTAAAAAGATGTTATCCTTACCTTGAACCTTAGGAAGTCCAGTAATGAAATCCATGGAAACGCTCTCCCATTTTTGTTCTGGGATAGGTAGGGGCTGAAGTAACCCTATAGGAAAACTAAGCTCCGACCTACTCTGCTAACAAGTCTTACATTCTTTGACAAATCTAAGGACAAGATTCTTGAGGCCTTTGCAAGAGAACCTCTATCGAACTTGTTTATAAGTTTTGAAGTAACTCAGATGCCCTACCAAAGGAGTTTCATGAACAACTTTCAGGATCCTCTCCTTCAACTTCGATTCTAATAACCAAATAAATCTTGTCTTTGTAGTAGATAATATCATCTACTATTTTGTACCCATCATCTTGTATCTTGCCATCCCCCAATTCACAAGCAAAAGTGTTTTTGGAATGTTCAACCAATAAATGAGATTTCCAGTCGGCTGACACTTTTGCAATGAGCATATAGCAGGTCTCCTAGATAATGAATCTGCCACAATATTCTTCTTCCCTTTTACATACTTTATATCAAAGTTGTATGCTTGAATTTAGCTAACCCACTTTAGTTGGCATTCATTAAGATCCTTTTTTTCTAGTAAGTACTTCATACTGTTAAGGTTTGTCTTGACCACAAACCTTCAACCAACCAGATACTATATGAATTTCGCTAATGTGTGCATAATTGCAAGCATCTCCTTATCATAAATAGTATAATTTATTTCCATCTATGAGTTTCCTGCTTTCATAGGCAATGGGATGCCTATTCTGCATTAAGACTACTCTGATTCCCTCCCTTGAGGCATCATACTCCAACACAAAAGGCTGGGAGAAATCAGGAAGTGCAAGAAATGGACAAGTACTCATAACCTCCTTTAACTTATCGAATATCTGTTGTGCTTCTGACATCCACTTGAAAGCACCCTTTTTAGTAAGATCAATAGGGGAGCTCCAAGCCGTGAAAACCCCTTAACAAACCTTTTGTAATAACTACGTAAGCTGAAGAATCCTGTCAATTGGGTTAAGTGTTCATGGTGGTGGCCAATCTAAAATTTCTTATTTTTTTCTTGATGTATCTATACCCATTTTGTACTAATAATGTGTCCCAAATAGAAAATCTCAATCATACCAAATTCACATTTGAAAGATTTTGCATATAAGGACTGTGCTTCCATGATATTTAAAACTTCATTAAGATCCTTCAAATGACCCTCCCAAGTTCTGATGTAAATTAGAATGTCATCAAAGAATACAAGCAGATATTTCCTCAAGTGTTTGTTGAAGATATGGTTCATACAGGACTAAAAGGACACTAGAGCATTGGTCAATCCGAAGGGCATGACCAAGAACTTGTAGTGTTCATAATTACACCAGAATGTAGTCTTGGGAATATCTTGTTCCTAGAGTCTAATATGATGATAGCCCTATCTCAAGTCTATTTTTGAAAAATATATAGCACCATGGAGTTCATCCAGTAGCTCATCAATTGGCAATATGGGATATCTATTTTTATTCATAGCATAGTAATCTATGCACATCTTGAGTGATCCATCTCTCTTCTTAACCAAAATGATCGAAGAAGTAAATGGATTTGAACTAAGACGAATATGAGCCATGTTAAGAAACTCTCTGATAGCCTTTCCTATTTCATCTTTCAACTTCTTAGGGTGCATGTAGGGAGTAGTAATGATAGGCTTAACACCCTCTTCTAATCAATGGTGTACTCAAAATCTCTATCTGGCGGTCTCCCTTGAGGTATATCACTGAAAACTACACTGTGACTATCCAAAACTACCTACAAATCATCATGATAATGCTTAGAATTGCTATCTGCTAGCTTAGAAGATACTAAGCATTGTGCTGCCCAAGCCACATCTCCATGTCTGAATATCACTTCCATCCGTTTGGCTAACACGATCCTAGGTCCACCATTTGACATGGCTCTCAGAACTATTTTCTTCCCATCTACTTTGAATGTAAATTCTAATCTTCTGAAAATTTGGTAGTATTTGTCCAAGGACTCCATACATTGAATTCCTAAGATGACATTTGTGTCATCTGGTACCACCACACAGAAATCATCGGTAACATTATAGTTACCTAATGAGATGCTCAATTCAGGTACTCTGCAAACACATAGCAAAATGTTACCACTTGTCACCTTCACATCAAACCCCTTGTGCTCCTCAGTGGTCAAACCCCACCTGGCCACCAAAGCGACATCTATAAAGTGGAGTTGCTAAACTATCAAGCATCACAACTACTCATGGTCCTTGAAGAACACCTCGTACTCTAAATATGTTATAGTGTGGAGGACTAGTGAGATCAGCAATAGCTCCACCCTTTGTATCCAAAGGTGTAGAATTGTCATTTGAGGCTTGTTCCTCTTCTGTATTATAGTTTTTGTTGTCATATTTGGGCTCTAGGTGCTCTTCCTCATCACTATTGGAAATAAACTCAATCTAGTGTATCTCTCCCTTACTAAGACATTTGTGTCCTAGTTCCCAAGGCTTCTTTCAACTGGAACATAGCTTCCGTCTTCTGAGCTCCTGTTGAGTTTCATCATCCATTTTATTTTTCTTTGGCTAATCTTTTTGAATAAGCTTTTCACCTTTGTCCTACTAAGAAAAAGATCCCTTGGGTGGAAATTTTATTTTTATAGTGATTGAATCCATGTCCATGTCCATGTCCCTAGCTTTCTTGATAGCCTCCTGAAGCAAGCTACGATTAAGCGCTTTGACCCAACCCTTTAGAGGGTCCATTAGTTCATCCATGAACAATACAAGAAGTCTTCTTCGAGATATATCAATAACCATTACAAAGAATCTCTGAAATTCAGCTATATAACTATCAATTGTTCCCCATTGTTTTAGTCGTCCTAATTCTTTGAAGTGAAGGTTTGGGTCTTTCGTGTCAAATCTTTCTATGAGCCTTTCTATAAATTCCATATATGATGTAATGTGATCATGGCCTAATTGATGTCATCAGTCATGTGCAACTCTATCCAAAATGCAAGACATCATACTTAATTGCCTCATCCTCAAGCATTGGATTAAGATGAAAGTACGCATGGACTTTCTGAGCCCAGACCAGTGCAGGTGTTTCTCCTAAACCATTGAAGAAAGGTAAACTAAGCCTGCCAACCTTCCTTTTCAGATTAGTATTATGATCTCTACAACCCCAATTTGGCAAGTGTCTCATTTCAAGGTCCATATAATCTTTGAGGGACATATCAGGCCACAAGCCCGAATCCATCCAATCCTATCTAAACTGGTCCTATAATTCTATCAATGTTGGGCCATTGTCTTCTTGAGGGTCAACCCTAGTAGGAAAATTAGGCATAATAGGTTTAGAACTTGTAGCGGTAGCCCTCTGAATTAGTCCTGTCATTAATTGTATTATCTCCATTTTGACTAGCATTAGTATTTGTACCATCAACATTTATTCCAAGTTGTCGAGCCATCATTTCTGTTAATAAATCTAGGTGGCGGTTCTATCGTTGCGCCCTTTGTTCTGCAACTTGTTTCCCTTTGACCAAAGTTTCTAATAAACTTAGTAACCACCAACATTTCGAATCATATTCCATTATCCATCATTAGGATGAGAGATTTCAAGGGTGCAAAAGATGACAGGATGCAGACCAAGACTCTTTAAAAGAAATAGAGAGGGCAGAAGAAGGAGACATGCAAAACAAGAGAAAAAATAAAGAAAATAAGGAAAAAGAAGAAACGACAAGAAAAATTTAAAAAATAGCGGTGTGACAAGCTCTGCAACTTCCCGCTCAAGAAATTTCAAATTTGAAATTCTCTAATCTGCGCATGGTTGTTGACAATGGAGGGGGCCTTGCCCCTCCACCAACAGATCCTCCCCTCGAAGAAGTTGTCGTGCCTTTGGGGGACCCTTCTACGGATTCTCCTATTGCAGATTCTCCTATTGTAGTGTGTCACATTTTGAGTATTCAGTTGAATCACGAGCAACCTCATGTTGCATCCTAACGTGAGAGAAATGATGAATCTTCTCTTGGACTCTATATGGTGATCATCGGCAAGAGTTGCACGGGGTTACTTTGATTGTATTTCCTCAACATCATTCATACCTTTGGTACCTATCAACGTGACCTTATATAAGTCATCCCGATAGTATTTCCCTTGTATCTCTTATCGACATGACATCGACAACGGGGGGAACATGACAAGGTTATTGCGATCATGTGAGTCCCTCTTCTGATGTCGATATTTACTTGCACTGTTAGGGAAACCAATAGGTTTCCCTCCGATGCATTTATACTCAGCCTGTGGTAGCCTTCGAGGAGACCTCTTCCCGATAACTTTTATATCGGGATGACTAATCAGTTCAGTGTGATTTTAAGATTTGTCTGCCATTTGCTTGTTCCTCTGATAACATCCTCTGTCTGAGTGATATATCTGATATCTTCCTGATTGTGTACTAGTTCTCTTGATCATTATAATTTGACCGATCTCTAAACCGACACAAGGATTGTTTCCAGCGATAGGATTTTCTAAAGCATGATCTAAAGCTCACCAAGAAAAGGAATTTAAACAAAACACCACCTATATAAGAAAGAAAAAACTAATGAGAAGGCAACCAAAATACCGAACACAAGAAACAACCTAAGCTAAAACTCAAAAATAAATATAAAACTAGGACGAAATAGAAGAAAAGAGTAAATAAAATCAGCCTAAAAGCTATAATAAAACAGAAAGGAAAAAAAGGAAAAAGACCAAAAGAAAACTAAAACTAAAGAATATATGAAACTAAAAGAAAATAAAAAATAACAAATACAAACAAGAAAATAAAACTAAGACTGAAAAAATAAGACAACTTATATAAAATAGGAAAATAAAGCTTTGTCTTAGTTTTGACCAAACATTAGTATTTGTACCATTTTTCCTATTTTATAAAGATTCTCTCTTAATTTTATTTTTTTCCTTTTATTTTCTTGTTTGAATTTGTTCATTTTTATTTTATTTTAGTTTCATTTATTCTTTAGTTTAAGTTTTCTTTTGATCTTTTGCCTTTCTGTTTTATTTTGGCTTTTAGGCTGATTTTATTTAGTCTTTTTTCCTATTTTCTATTTAATTTCTTATTTATTTTTGAGTTTTATCTTAAGGTTATTTCTTGTGTTCGGTCTTTTAGTTGTCTTGTTATTGGTTTTTCCCTTCTTACTTATATATTTTTAGGTTTTGTTTTGTTTTGATTCCTTTTTTTTGTTGAGCTTTAGCTTAGGCTTTTTCTCTTGTTCGTTTTTTTGCCTTGAAATTAGCATTTTTATTTATTATTTTTAGATTTTTGTGTGTGTCTATATATATAGATATATATCTTCTTTGGTTTGTTGCTTTCATTTCTTTTGTTATTTCTTCTTTTTCCTTATTTTCTTTATTTTTCTCCTTGATTTGTGTTTCTCCTCCTTCCACCCTCCCTCTTTCTTTTTAAGAGTCCTAGTCTGCATCCAGTCATCTTTTGCATCCTTGAACTCTCTCATCCTGATGATGGATCATCAAGTATGATCTGAAATGTTGATTTAAAAATTGTGCACACAATCATATCCAGAAAAATATCAGTAACATTTTATAGATAGTGAAAATCTGCTATCTTTAAATTTTGTATTTCTGTAAATTTAATTTCTTGTTTACAATCTATAGTATCTTGCCAAAAAAATTGTCTATTCACAATTTAACAACTGATTTCAATACTAAGATAACTTAATCTCAGAAATATAATAGCATTATTCACACTTTTATTTATATATATATAGTTTGTTGCCTCTATTTCCTTTGTTGTTTCTTTTTTTCCTTCTTTTCTTTATTTTTCCTCTGATTTTGAGTGTCTCCTCCTTCCGCCCTCTTCCTTACATTTCTCTCAGGCTGAAACCGTATACGGTAAGACTCCAAGATTGCATAGTCGATGCTTGAAGATCGGTCCAAGAATAATCTCCACTTATTAAATAAAGGCTGAATGTTATTTCCAGCCTTGTTTGCAGTAGCAGGGTTCCCACAAATGACCTCGTTCAGACTTCAAATGCTAGCCTTTCTCATAGGCGACCCAATGTGCGGGCAAAATGCATCAACCCACCTCTTCGAAGGCCACAAACTCACTCAGGGAGCTGAAGAAGGAAGTCCACGCTTCAGAATGTCGAAACTCAAATCAATTCGACCTCCCAAAGACTCAAAGCGGCAGCCAATGAACCCCACGCGGCCCCGTTTGTTTCACGGAATTGGGAGTGACACTTCTCGGTTTTGGGAGTGACACTTCTTGTTTTTGCAAATCCGCTGTTTGTTTCTCTAAATTGCAATTCTGGATTTGTCAAGTAAAACCAGGTTTAGACACCAAAATGAGTGGCATCATCTTCCTACTAATA
>MU225970.1:458333-508870 GCA_018584345.1 Thuja plicata | reverse complement strand
ACGTGTGTGTATATATACACACACATGTGTATATATACACACATATATGCACATGTGTGTGTATATATACACATGTGTGTATATATACACACACGTGTGTGTATATACACACATGTATATATACACATGTACACACATGCACATACATGTGTGTATATACACATGTGTACACATATACACATATGTGTATATATATACACACATACACACATGTGTGTATACACACATATACACACATTTATGTATATATATACACATATATACACATACACACATACACGTGTATATAGATATGAGTATGTCTATACACGTGTGTATATATACATACATGTATATATACTATATATATACATGTATGTATATACACACACATGTATATACATGCACATGTATATTCACACACGTGTGTATATATACACACATGTGTGTATATACACTCATGTGTATATATACATACATGTATCTATACTATATATGTACATGTGTGTATACACATTCATATGTATATATACATACATGTATATATACACACATGTATATATACACATGTGTATACACACATATATACACATGTGTATATATACACAGATTTATATATACATTCTGATAGCAATATAATATTAACACAAAAATGGGAATGAATTTTCCTTCACAAAATAATACTTTCAATTCCAATTCCAATTTTCAATTCCAATTCCAGGTCCTGAGGGGGAATTGTGGAATGCTNAAAAAGGCCCAAAATTAGAATTCGCATAACCCTATTCCAATTTTTAATTTTGGAACCAAACAGGGAATTGAACATTTTGGGAATTCGGAAATGCCAATTCCCGTTCAATTCCAATTCCACCCCTCAACCAAACGGGCCCTAAAAGCCTTCGAATATAATACATGATGAGTCAACCAACGGTATTGGCTAAATAGCCAACTAAAACGTAAAACTTGTAGGAGTGTGGAAAAAATACTAAGTGTTCCCCTTCGTAAGAAATGCGTTTTAGTTTGCTGTTTAGACGTTTCTGTTGACCAACATCTTTATTTTTTTCACTCAAGAAATGCTTTTTGGTTTGTGGTCAATTCAGTAATAAAAAAAGGCAAGTAGAAAGAATCCAAAAACATCTAATCATCAATAGTCTCAAAATTAAAACTGATATTCCATATGAGATGTTATTGGTGAAAAATGGCACCTTCCCTCTAGAAGTTGCGGCAATGGCCCGGTTGTTAAGCTACCAAAGAAAACTCAAAATATGAAAACAAATTGTTGGCCTAAGTTGATCGTAGAGGAAAGACTAGATAGAAGAAAGAACATGTGGATAAAGCAAAGCGACAAATAGATGAGAAAATATGATTTAATATACAAGACTCTCCAGATAGCAATAAAGAAATTAAAATATTTGTGAGGGAAAAATTCAAGAGTGTCATATGGTCAAAATAAAATGAGCACAAAAAAGTCTACTAAATCAAAGAATTTAATCCCACAGAAGACTATGAGGGAAAAGCATACATAGGAGCAAATATTAATTGGAAAGCAAAAATGCTAATGGCTCAGCTGAAAACTAGTTCTCATCGTTTGACCTGCATGAAACAGGTAGATGTATGCTACCTAAGGAAGAGTGGGAAAAGAAATTGTCTATTTTGCAACATAAGAGTGGTAGAGACAAAACAACATTTTATCATAGAGTGCCCAACATACAATGACATCTATTCTAGCTATGTGGATATTTTAGAAGCAGACAATTTAAATACTCTTTGAAGAAACATAGCTAGACAAAACAACAAACGTTGCGATCAAAATTTACTATCGAAGGACAGATTCAAAGAGGAAGTTACAAATTGTTTAAGATGTTGGCACCCTCTTTTGGAGTGTGTGTTATTTCGTGGGTCACATAGGATGCTTCGGCCTCGCAGACATTATTAAAATCTTTTATTCCTATGCCAAAAACTCAAGTTCCCTTTAAACAATATTTCTTTTAATCACCATGGCCTAATAAAGATTTAGGTAGCTAAACTTTCTTCAATGTCTACCCTCATAAACATCACAAACTTCCATAAGGTGTCCAAATAAAAATAGACAAATAATCTTTGTTGCTAATATAAATTCCTTTCTATATGAGACTTCATAAATGTAAATATGTGTCTCTTAAATCTCCTTGAGAGTTTAAGGCGGAACCTCCAACATTGAACAGTGAAGTGCAATGGTGAATCTTGAAATGTATCCACTTCAAAGATGTAACTGGGTTTTTGTCCAATCTACTTTAACCTAAGAGTCTTTGTTCTAGAGCTTGCTGAACTGAAATCTAGAAACCCTTTGAGCTCTTCAAAACAAAATAATAAACCAAACATATTCTCAAATGAGTCTCATTGTACCTTTTTAAACCCTCTCTAGTTCCAAAAACTTTTCAAATTTGCCTCTCTTTTTTAATATTTAACTTTAGCAAAGGGAAAATAATAAAATGACCCTTTTTTTCATTCTTAGTTGATATAAAATAAGTCACTCAATAAACACCTATATTCCAACACTCACTAAATTAAATATAAAATCTCGAAAGGTTTAGAAATATTCAGCCTTTAATTAATAATTATTTTGTGATCCTTTTAAGTAATTAAAATTAATCATCATTAAATTTACTTATTTTCGATGACATAATTTTAATCATTTAATTAATATTCTAACCTTAAAATAAAGGCAACATTACAATATTAGGCACAATACAAAAGAGTTTTGAGAACACAAGTCTATTTTGATCACAATAACATTACCATGCATCAAGATTATCTCCACAAACCAAAAAATATAATTGAAATTCAATACTTGGGATCTCCTTGAGATACAAAATTGTTAAAATTTTCGTAAAAGTAGGAAAAAATATTGTTGTTGTCATTTCAGCTCAATAGAGTGAAATCTTGTGTTTACTTTTATTACAACACAATAATTCTTATGTCTAGTTCTCTAAAATCAAAGTCAAGGTTTTGAGGCTCTAAAGTTAAGGCCTTTAAAGTCACGCAAACTTCATGGCACATGTCATTTTTCATAGTATTATTATTTTTTCATAATATTATCATTTATTATAATATTATAAGTGTAGAATGTACAAGTTAAATGACAATTCATAGAGTTGGCAAATTATATCTCGTATTAATCTACAAGTCATTTCAGAGATTGAAATTTAAATGTAACATTCATACTAAAATTTAAAAAACAACAAAATTACTAAATACTTATTATTTATGATTTTTTTTAAAATATATTGATTCCCTTTAATATTTATCATATTATCTCTTTTATATAATTTGCATAAAAATAATCTAAAGAAATTAGAATAAAAAATACTTTATATTCACCCATTCCACCACAACTCAAAAATAAATTGGATAAATCCTTTCACATTGTTTCTTGTTTTAAATGTTTCAATATGAATATATATGTTTTTTATTGCTTTCTTAGTAAGTCTCCATAAGATGTGTATACAACTATCATTACCTAAGGGTAAAAATAACGAATATATTAAAATAATTATAATCATACTTTATTGATGACCGTTGGCACAAAGATATGCTAAGGATTCTTTATTGTAGGAAGGGGGCAAGGAAAAAGGATCTTGGAATTTTTTGCTAAAAGAAACCATCAAGTTTTAACCAACTAAAAGAAGGAATTGCTTATTTCATCCTTCATTTGCCTCTTTAACAACCACATCATTGGGGATTTTAAAGATTTTTT
Organism: Thuja plicata; assembly: GCA_018584345.1. Taxonomy (NCBI): domain Eukaryota; kingdom Viridiplantae; phylum Streptophyta; class Pinopsida; order Cupressales; family Cupressaceae; genus Thuja; species Thuja plicata. The sequence continues at coordinate 505,158 of MU225970.1, read as the reverse complement.
ATTTTATTTTATTTTATTTTTTATTTTATTTTTTGTTTGTTGCATAAACACATAATATATATACTAAATTGTTTTATTTCTTTGTTAGACAAAAAAACATATTATCTTTTTATATCGATATTATTGTTCATAAACTTACACATTTTTATAGTTAAATATATTTCACAAATCAATGTTATAACATGAATCGCTCTTATAACTCTCATCACTATATACAAAATTTCCATATTAAAATTAGTTTCACTTCACATTTTCTACATTCTAGATAAAATTACTTTTAACATTTCATCATTTCTTACACACACTTAATAAGAACGATAATTTAGCTAATTTATCTCTATAGAGGATCATTAAATTAGCTACCATGTTGCAATTCTTAAATTAATTGATTAGAAAAATCATAAAGAAATGACTTTAGATGTCAAAACTTCCTTTAGCTTTCAAAGGTTCTTTGAATTGTAATACTTCAAGTTGAGTTTTAAAAGTTTTTATATAATTGTTTATTAATAATATAATTATTTTTAGGAGTTATAAATTTTTTGTTCTTTTAAATTGTTCTATGTCATTGAAAAGATTTTATTTCTTGAGATTTACATTTCTTTACTAATAAAATGTATTTGTTTGTTTTTATGCAGATTGATATATGATTGTCATGATATTGATCCAACAAAACGACCAACCTTTAGTGAAATTATTGCAGATTTAGAAGCAACCTCTATTTTGATACCAAAATTTGATTGTGTGATGTGTTGAATGATCTTTTTCCCTTTAAATATAATGGGTTTAAACTTATAATAACCTTTTACATAGGTTTTGGTGAAAGATTTTTCGTTGTGAATATTTTACTATTTCAGTCTTCAACATCAAGAATATTTTTTATGAGCGGTCAATTTTCTATGACTCGATAACTCATGTACATCAAAGAATATTTATGTAAGAATAAAATTTTGATACTCAAGTCATCACAGAGATGACTATTTTTTGAGTAGTCATTGTTCCATGAATTATATAATTCACATTGTAGATTGAGAATTAATCATGTAATAAGAGGACCAAAAACATATAAGCACCTCTAAGAATTCGACAGTATGGGGAGAGGAACAAATATGACCAAATGCACATGTGCGCCCACACACACACACACACCATTAATAATCTTTTGATTCACACGATACGTAGTAAATATTAAAATTTATCTCAAGTTATTTTATTTTTTTCACACATGCAACCATCATCCACATTCTTTTGAATAATGCACATGTGCTCTCCAAATGACTAAAAATGAGTATTATTAAAATAAACAAATTATCTCAAGCTATTTTATGTTTTCTAGAATTGGATGTTAGGAAATGCATGTCTTTTTTTCAAAAATGATTTGTTTTCTAGTTAGAATTTTATTTTTAAACTAATTTTTCACACGGTTTTTATGTTTTAAGCTATCTCAAGTTACTTTAATTTATTCAAATTTGAGAAATGGATGTCCCATTTTCAAAATATCCTCTTTTTATATTCAAAATTGGATTTTTATTTTATTTTCTTTTCTTTCATAGAGAATTATCATATTTTGAATAGTACACGTGCTCTCTAAAAGACTAAAAATGACTAATTATTAAAAATACTTAAAAGCTAGTGTTATAAATGAGATTTGCACCCTACTGAGTAAACTCAGCAATCTAGTGATACATGAGAATACTTTTGGGTTGTAGGTAACTTGGAAAAGAAGTGAACCTTCGAAGAATGTCGACCTCCTAGGTACTTCACCTAAACTAAAGCTTTTCAGAGGGAATTAGTTAGAAGGAAACATGAAATTGAAATCTACTCCTAAGGTGACGCACCAAATGATTCTTCCAGACTAATACTGCCATATCTGGCATACATGCATTCAAAAACTCAGCTACAACATAACACAACTCGAGATTTACTCATACCTTTACATAAGAGTTTCATAAAAATGTGAAAATGTTCACAATCTAATAAGGAAAATAGGGGTTTCACATCCATGTGCTATTTGCATCACTCACACAATTTGTAATGTCCGCAAATTAATGAAGTGAAATAATCAATTAGGTTGTTCCAAAATTTAAATAATATCATAAGGATTTATTTAATAAATTGATAAATAAAAGGGGCCCAAAAAATAAAATAATAAATAAAATGATGTCGACCCATGGTAACCTTCCAGAAACTTTTTGGAGGCATTTATAAGGTGATGGTTGGCAATGTAGTAGAGCATAGTGGAGTTTATGTTTCTTATGTATTTGTGAATTCTAGTTGGAGCTCAATATTGTTTGTAGTTTCGGAGGTGCAAGACCCTTTCTATTTTGTATTTGCAGTTTCTGTGGGAGTCATTCCTCACCCTAGTCTATTGTTGGGGATATCACTTCAGGTATTTCACTTTATACTTCATTGTCAAGTTTGTGAAGTCTTAAATTAAAGATAGCTTTGATGTAATCTAAGAAATATCTTCATAATTTGACAACACAAATATTTGGTTTTTGGCGATTCAGTCCATCATTGGAGTATGTTCATTTATTGCATGTGCATTATGTAATATTTAATAAAAGATTTGAAAATGGATAATCACTGCGATCTGGACCATTTCATCTACCAGACCGTATGGGTGTAGTGCCACATGTGAGGATTGAGTGTGGTACAGTGGAAGTGTGTTGATTAGTACGGTAGCAGTGTGCTAATTGGTATGATGACAATGTGATATTGGTACAACAGAAGTGTGCTATTGGTATGGTGGCAGTGCGCTAATTGATACAGTGGTAGTGTGTTGACTGGTATGGAAACGGTGTGCTGATTGGTAAAGTGTAAGTGTGCTATTGGTATGGTGGAAGTGTGTTGACCAGTAAGATGGAAGTGTGCTACTGGTATGATGGAAATGTGTTGATGGGTATGATGGAAGTGTGTTAATTGGTACGGTGGAAGTGTGTCGAAGATGTCATAGTGCAAAGTGCAAAGTGCGGTGTGCAGTCGTGTAGTGTGCAGTCGTGTAGTGTGTGAAGTGCAGTAGTGCGGTGTGCAGTGTATAGAGTGCAAGCGAGCGTGTGGAGTGCGGAGAGTAGTCGTGAAGTGTGTGGTGTATGTTGTGCGGAGTGCGGAATGCAACGTGCGGAGTGCGGAGTGCAGAGTGTACGCGAAGTGCATAGTGTAGTTGTGCAGTGTATGGCGTGGCATGCGGCGTGCGGTGTGCAATGTGCAGTTGTGTGGTGTGCATATGTGGAGAGTAGAGTGTGTGCAGAGTACGAAGAGTACGAGTGCAATGTGCGGAGTGCCAAAGGTGGAGTGTGTGAACTGCAGTGTGCGGTGTACGGTGTACGATGTGCGATGTGTAGAGTGTGGAGTGTGTGCGATATACATAGTAAAAATGTGCGATGTGTGGAGTGCATGCGAAGTTCAAAGTACATTGTGCAGACTGCAGCGTGCAAAGTGCAGATTGTGGTATGCAAAGTTTAGACTGTGAAATAGCAAGTGTTAAGTGTCAAGTGTGTTTTGTTGTACGGGGAAACTTGAGCTCAACTATCATTACATATTTAGCGTCAAATTTGAGTAGGTATGTTACAATGGTATTAGAGTTGGTGATCTTGCCAGCCTATTGGGAAATTCAATAATGGCACCCAGTGATGTAATGGAAGATGCATGTGTTGATATGACAGTCTTGTTGAGGGAGGTAAAAAGAAGTCACCAGCAACTCTTCCAGACCCTAGCAAGAGGACAACAATAGATTGACGAGACTTTAAAGTTCTTGGAAAATGGAAGAACGAAGGGTGACATGTCACACACACATCAAACCAACACAAAATTGATGATGCCGACTTTCCCTCCAAGGATCCAAGAATTGTTGGCAAGAGTCAACTGGTAATGCATGGTATGTTGTCATTGATGGCAACTGTATACTTTACTCTTGGTGACTCTTAATATACTTTGCCTACTAAAAGTTTTGGTGATGAAAACAACTAAGTATGGAGAATAGTTAAGGATACAGGTTCAAAGATCGAGACAGTATAGACAGAGGTCAAAGTATCAGATGTTGCAAAGCTGGAGACTAAAAGAAGACATCATGGTATATCTAATCCTATGATCGCAAGTTTTTATGATACAGATTGATGAAGATAGGATTCACTAAGTATTGCATTGACAGAATTAACTTATGCATATTAGATCGATTAGCGATCTTGTCAGATCGATGATCTTATCTGTTGGATGACAGATCTAGTTTGGGCTGAATTCCTACACGACAACTTTTGATTGGTACAGGTTAGCATTGAGTTTTGGTTCGTGTTTTGATTCAAGGAGGTACTTGTTTCATATTCTCATATTAGAGTCGACTAAGTTAATGTTATGGGCCTATGATCGAGTATATAAGATCGAGTTTTTGATGCGAAGACATATGGTTATTGATGTGATGATATGCAAGTGATATTGATGTAAAGATTGACAGTTTATGGTATATTTGGAGCTTCACTAGAACTATATTGGCATTATTGGGGCTACCAGCTAGTTCAATTTTGGGACTGTAAATCCTTTCTATATTATAATCTATATTTGATCAGTGAACCCGACTGAGGGCCAGATCAGTGTTTTGTAACTGACCAGTGTGCTCTAGGTTGTAAGCCTGAATGCATGTGCATTCCCCTCGTGTACTTATACCTTTAACATGGTACTTATTACTGCAATACTGAGATATTTGCGGGCATCATCCCCACCGGGGTTTTTCCCTTAACTGGGTTTTCCTCAATAACAAATCATGGTGTTATGATGTGGTTACTATTTATCTTGTTCAGATTACTTCTGGTTACTTGTGGAATTAAGTTGTGGCTTTGGTTTATTAATTTCAAAGATATTGTTGCACTGATTCACCCCCTCCCCCCTCTCGATGCTTCCTAATCCTAGCAATTAGTATTAGAGCATAGTTCCTTGGAAGAAGCTTAATAGCTTGAGGAAGATCCTAATGGAAGCATCTAGTAGTACTCAGAAGTAGATCTTGAATGCACTTAAATATCTGGATAAATCTAATTCTTGCATTCATAATCTAGAGAGAAATTTGAAAGAGGTTGATGAATTTCTTGTTAATTTGAAGGAACAATTGAAGCGGTCTATAGGTAAAAGGAAGGACCTTATGGATCAATTATCTCTGAATAGTAGTGAGTCTGCATCTACTGGAGAAAACAAACCTAAAGAATATGATTTGATTGTAAAGGAAAGAGATAATCTAAAGAATGAAATGGAAGCCATGGCAATCAAAATGGCTGAAAAAATGGAAGCAAAAAATACACTTGAGAAATCATTGAACGACAAAACTAAAGAATGCTACAAGTTGAATAGTGAAGTTGGACAGTTGAAATTTTTTCTTGAAGAATCTAAACATAATGAGAAAGAACTAGGAAGAGTTAATGAGATATTGAGAAGAGACCTAGTTGATGCTAGAAATTTTGAGAAGCTTGATGAATAGATTGAAAGTCAAAAACCACATGGAGATCAACAAGGCTTAGGGTATGAACAAAGAGCATGTTCTAAAAATGTTGAAGAAAAGGTAGATAAGACTGAGAAACCTAAGGAGACACCCTTGAAGCAAAAAAATAGGTGGAGATACAATGGCAGATGTTATACATGCAATAACCTTGGACATAGGGCAAAGGAATGTTGAATAAATTCAACACCTTTTTCATGTTATTGTTTCATATGTTAGCAATATAGACACAAATCTAAAGAATGTAGATCCGGATCCAGATCTCATACAAGTTGAGGCAACCCTACATGCTACAAATGCAACAAATTTGGACATATTGCAAAGAATTGCAGATTGAAGAATAACCTGGTAAATCAAAGGTATGTAAATTCAAATGTTGTATGTTACAAATGCAATAATTCTAGTCATATATCTAGAAATTGTAGAATGAATGGATCGCTTGGAAGAAATAATGTAAGAAGTAACAATAATGAAAGAAGAAGAAAAACATGCTTTAACTGCAAGAAAGAAGGACATATTGCTCGATATTGCATATCCAACAATGCAGGAAAAGAGAATAATGAGTCTGATGACAAAGGAAAGGAGTCTATGTTAATTGATGAAACTAGAAAGAAAATGGAAAAGACGTGGGTAATAAAAGAACAGATTAATTCACCAAGTGATGCAAAGATGACCAGAGTTTCCCCAATGGAAACATCCAATCATGCAACAAAAGTCAACACAACAGAAACCATCCACAACAATTCATAATCAACTCATAAATGAACAGCAAACATGACTTTTTATTATCAGATAGTCAAGATTTACATCATACATGCCCAACAATATGTTAGGTTACATTCTAAGGCACACATGCCTTCTTACATACAAAAAACCAGATCCATACTGGATGCTAAGCTATTGAAGCTACCTATTGAAAATCCCTCCCTCTAAAGACCCTAAGATTACTAATATATACAAGACCGCAACCCACAAGTCAGCCAAAAAATATCACATCCTCCAAGAAGAAAAAAACATGTTACACATATAGGTCAGGACCCAAAACCATTAAGAAAAACCTCAAATGTAAGCATTAAGAGATGTGATCATACAATAAGGTCAGCCTCAGCTATAATAATGAGTTGGCACAATCGCGCATGAAGATTCCGATCAGTAGATCAGGAAACCAATCAGAAACACCAAGACCAACCGGTAAATTGAAGAACAGAAAAGGACCAAACCAAACTTAAGATATCTTCTCCAAAATAGAATGAAACAAGATGTGATCATAGATAAATGTTCCCCAAGATTTCTAGAACAAACCCATCAGATCACATCAACTAAAAAGCCAACTGGAGTGACCACCACCTAAAATACCCAAATTGCCCAACTAGAACAGAACAACAAAGAAACTAAAAGCAAATATTTTTGGTTGATGCAAGATTTCCAAGATCCCAAGTCTCTCTTGCATCAGACACTCAAGGTTAATAAAAAGTGAGCCTCTCACTTTGCATCTGCAGAAGAAATCCACAACTGGGAAAAAAGATTTCATTTTGACTTTAGGCTTCCCAACCCTCATGGTTAAGAATATGAACCAGTACACAAGAACTCTCTGCCCTCTCTGATCTAATTTTCACATCCTCAACACCAAATCAAACTAGATAACCAACTCTCTAACAAAACCAAATTGATCAGCAACAAAAATAAACTCATGATCTACACTCTCCTTCTCAAACCCACTTATCATCAACCACTCATTCCCATACTCATGAAACATCTAAACACCCTCTGTCATCAGTCCATCAACAATCCATAAATCAGGAACACCATTGAATCCACCACCTTTATCCTTCAACCATTCATCAATATTCATCATTATCAAATATGTCCTCATATCAGTGTTCACTCTCAACATATTCATCCTCATGCTCAAGTACTCATCTCTGTCAAGGAATTACAGTCCCTCTTTCCACACTTGTACTAAAAATCATGATATAAAATCCTCTTTCACAACAACAATTTGATTAGAATCAACATCAACAAAGAACCATGTGTCTCCTCTCTCACACCCTCTAGGTAATCTTTGCAACAAATCAGCACTCGACTGAAACAAATCAGTCTGCAACTCTCAATCAACACCGCGCACAAAACCACAACTAAGAGTCTTATCACAAGCCTTCTCATACTCACTGATCTCATCAACAACAACACCCATACTGCAAACAAAATTAGACTCAACAACCACCCCAACAAGGTCATCAAATTTAGCCAAAGGAATCTCAATTCCAACTTCAACAACATCAACTTCTTCAATATCAACAATCTCATTATCCTCCTCAATAACAAGACATCCCTCAACTAGCTCATCAGATCCAAGAAAAAGATTATGAAATTAACCTATAACCACATCTACCTTATCCTCTATAATCTCAGTAAGCATACCTTATCAATCTTAACCACAAACTCAGTAGTAACCCTAACTTTATTTCTCCTCCTTTGAACAATCTTTCTCACAGGCCAAATAATCCACCGCTTGACTGGTAAATGCCAACTCAACCTCTTCAACTCTTCAGTATCTTCTTCACACTCACTCTCCGGTTCAAGATTCCTCCTCAAACCAACCAAAGCATTACAAATACAAACCTCAACTCAACCCTAAGGTCTTCAAACATTCTCTTCACACTTCTAGGTTTCATCTTATCTATTGACCTCTATCCCTTTGCAAGCTGAAAATGCCTCTGCTCGGTGATCTAACTACAATATCTCAATTGCCTTTAACTCAAAAATATATTGAACACGCTCTTAGCTACCTTGAACTGACGATCTGTCCACCAACACGATGTCTTAAGGAACTCAACCCATTCCAAACTTCACAATTAGCAATAACTACTCTTCGATCTATCCTCAAGCAAATCCTTTGCCTTTGTAGGTCAGATCTACATTCTGCCATCCCACAACAAGTCCTCCGTAGGATCACGAGCTCAAGAACAAACAATCAACCATCGCATCACACGCATACTCCAAAAAAGCATACAAGATATCAACCAACAACCACAACTCAACCTTCCACAACAATCCCTTCCAATGTCTCTTACACAAGTCATTCGTTGATGTGAGGGAGACTTGGTCTCTTCCACCTCAGAAGAAACACCCCAGGGACTTTGTAACTCTAGGATCTTAGATTAATCCCACCACAAGATCAAAAATCACTTTGATACCACCTAATGCAGCCATGACCAAATTTTCCCCAATGGAGAAAATCCAATCATGCAGCAAGAGTCAACACAACGGAAACCATCCACAACAATTCATAATCAACTCATAAATGAACAAAAAGCATGCCTTCTTATTATCAGATAATCAAGATTTACATCATACATGCCCAACAACATGCCAGGTTATATTCTAAGGCACACATGCCTTCTTACATACAAAAAACTAGATCCATACTAGATGCTAACCTCTCGAAGCTACCTACCAAAAATCCCTCCCTCTAAAGACCCTAAGATTACTAATATATACGAGACCACAACCCACAGGTTGGCCAGAAAAGATCACATCCTCCAAGAAGAAGAAAACATGTTACACATATAGGCCAGGACCCAAAAATATAAAGAACAAACTCCAATGCAAGAATTAAGAGATGTGATCATACAATAAGGTCGGCCTCAACCACAATAATGCGCTAGCTTGATCGCGCACATAGATTCCAATCGGTAGATCGAGAAACTGACCAGAAACACCAAGACCAACCGGTAAACTGAAGAACAGAAAAGGACCAGACCAAACCTAAGATATCTTCTTCAAAATAGAATAAAATAATATGCGATCATAGAAAAATATTCCCCAAGATGTCTAGAACAAACCCATCAGATCACATCAGCTAAAAAGCCAACCAGAATGATTGCCACCTAAAATGCAAAAATTGTCCAACTAGAACAGAACAACAAAGAAACTAAAAGGAAATATTTTTGGTTAATGCAAGATTGCCAAGATCCCAAGATTCTCTTGTATCATCAATTCAGATTGCACCAGCTTCTGGTGTGGATCCTTCATCATCAGTGAATTAGGTTATAAGACCTAAGGGGTAGTTTTCATCAGAAAATCCTATGACACCCTGCGAATTAAAGCAATATTAACTACGATGAAAGATTTAGTTTAAGAATGGTTAAAAAAATCTATGATTGAGATCACAAAAGTTTTTATAATCATATCAGTGATTACATGAATATTTATCGATCATTGGTTTTATCAGATTTACAAAAGGTTAGGATACTAACAACATTTAATGAAGAAACTTGATCGAAATTAAAGGATAAAGAGGCATTTTGAGACTTTATTGAACACTTTTCTTTCTAGCGATTGAGTGAGAACCTGTGCAGGAGGAGATTCAAAAGATATTTGAGCTACCGACTGAATTCGAGTGCAAACACTAGTGTGAAGTAAAAAGGTATTTATCTCAGCGAAATCTTGTCAAATTAATTGGTTAAGTCATGGATACTCCGAAGATAGTTAATGTGTTTGAGAAACCATGATATGAATTCAAATTGCACCCCTATAAATCTATGGAAGATGATCTCGAAGGTGCATTTTCCCATGTTCCACACAAAGTTTTACATGTAGAATATATCCATGCATACATTTACTATAAATTGGAAGAACTTGGAGATTATGACATTTATGAGAAGTATGAATCACTATGTGTTGATGGTGTATTGAAAGATGAATTTCAAAAGGTAAATCAGATTAGCTTGGTGCAATTCAAAGACTTCATTGTGTTTGATGAACCAAAGTGTATCAAGATAGTGCTCAACAGAATTCACGACCAATTCTTTTGGCTCGGTGAAAAACCTATGAATATTATGAAGGAACTTATTCATGAGGTAACAAGATTCAGTAATGTCGGTGAAGTACCTAACTTGAAATCTTTGAAGAAAGATTTTGTGGAGAAGTTAACTAAATCTAAATGAGATATAAGGGTTATGACTGTAAATGACATTATTCAACCAGATGTTAGATTTTCCTCAATGAGACTTGGATACAAAGTATATGACAACAATAGATTGAATTATATTTCAGCTACAATCATTCACATTGCTTACCGAATGTTGAAGGAGGACATGAAGACATTTGATATTTGTGAAGGAAGCAACTACTGGAGAATTTGGAAAAGATCAAGAAGGATAAGTCTCAAACATTCAAGTATGGCTTTTTGATATTTCACATGTTCTTTTATCTGATGAACCACTTTCCTGGAATTTCTAACATTACTTGGCAGAAGAACATACTTGTAGCACTTCAAATTTCTAACTTCTATCCGATGCAGAAGAAGGATGAAATAGATGAATTGATTTTCGGTCACTTCATGATGTTTCAAAAGAAAATATAGAAAAGGGAGAGGATACCAAAGAATCTTACTGAAAAGTATGTTGATTCAGTATGCTTTATGGTAGAAATAGATCAATCGTGTATGGAAGCAATGGAACCAAGAACAATATGGATACAATCGATGGGGTATGAGGTGATTCCTAAACTTATTGAATGATATGATAATGAAATGTTGAAGAGCCCATTAGATTCAAGGGAAGAAAGGTTTGGAACTTACTTTGAGAAGCATCTGAAGGTTCAGAGTGAACTGACAAAGAAAGAAAGAGTTTGAAGAGTAAGGAAAATTATTGATAACATTGTAGAAGAGGAAGGAATTAGTACGGAGAAAATGGAAGAGTTGAGGAGGAAAGAAGAGGAGAAAAAGAAGATCAGTTCAGTCCAGACTAAACCAACTGATGTTGAGGTAGCATCACCTCCTCCACCTTTTTCCTTGTCGAGGGCCACTCGGAGCAGTACAAAAATATCATCTACACCTCCTGTTCAGAAGTCTACTTCTACACTAAAGCCCTCTAAACCAAAGGTTGAAAGAGTCCAATCAAAGTCTGTGAGGAGAAGAAAGAGAAAGAGTTCAGGTCCTAAGAGGAAAAGACTAAAAATAGATAACGATGATTATTCTACAGACTCTTATTATTCCAAGAATAATATAAGGAACAAAGGAGCCACAACAGCTAAGGTGGTTACTAACTAGCCTTTGGGTGTTTGTAAGAATGAAGACCCTGTAGATAAAAAAATTTATTATGTGATTAAGCTTGGTGTCTTGGTGCAAGTAAATAAATATTACAATGTAATTAATGAGGAACAAAGAAAAAGGGTAGAGGATGGATTAGTTGTACATTTAAATAAGTTTATGAGAACTTTAGTATAGATAAACGATCATATACAATATCATCTTTACGCTAAACTTGAAGCAAGAAGACTAGCTGAATTAGATGAAGACAAGATGATTAGAGAGGTGGCCATATCCAAAATGTTCCCTGTAATTCAGAATGATGAAATGAAAAGAATTCTTAAGGAAACAAAGAAAAGACTATGAACAAAGAAAAGAATAAACGTGTTAATGGATGGTAAAACTGAAAAAATTATTGTTGAAACAAATGATGTGATGAGTAAAATGTTGTTGGAGATGAGGAATGAAGTGCCTAAGAAGAAATAGATGAGGAAAAAGAGAAGCAAAGATAGATATAGATTTGATGGTGCATCTTCCTCTGAAGTTAAGGAACCAGATGTTTATATTGATGGTTTACCATTTACAGTTGATGGCATATATGTTATTGGTGATGGGAAACAAGAAGGACTAAAATTTAAGGATCGATTTACCAATCCCTCTAACATAATCAATGGAGATGAATTGAAAGATATTATTTTGAGAAAAGGATACTCATTTGATCATCCTATTGAGATTGAAGTTGAACTAGTAAGTGAAGAAGATGAACATATTGATACTGTTGTAATGGATACATAGGTCACTGGAGAAGATGAAGCTAGAGAATATGACATATATGTTGAAGCAGTAAGGTCAGAGGAAAGGACTGAAGAAAATGAGAGGAAAGTTGAAGTCTCTGTTGGAGAAGATAGAATGGAGAAACCGAAAGAGATAGAGAAAAATTAGACTGGAACCGATCTATCTTTTGGTAAGTCATAAGCATTATTGGGAACATATTCATTTGAATACCTTGAATTATTTGATTTACATGGACCGATAGATTTGGATACTATGGAGGAAAAGGAATTGATGAAAGTTGCAGTTTTGGTGCAAGCCAAATCTCATGACAGATCTATGAGAAAAAAGGAAAAGGGAAACAAAGTACTATCTAGGGCATTTGAAATTATTGGTAAAGTGATGCCTAATGTACTAGTAAAGGGTATGTGCAGGATCATGGTATGCCAAAAAGTGGCGATGTGAAAAAATGAGCTTTTCACTTGTCCAAAAGTGCACCCAAAAGTTTGTTAATTTTTTTAGTAGGCCTAGGTGTCAACACACCTAGCCAAGTTAAAAGCCAAAGCTAAAGCATTATTGGATGTCCAATATTCATCAGTGAACATATATTATTGCTTGTGACTACGTTCAACATTTTTATTGTAAAAATGTTGAAGCAGCTAAGAAAGCATTTTCAGATATCCGTTACACATCATATATTTGTTTTTCTACAATATAGAGGTAAGTTAAATTTATAAGTTTCATTGATGTTTTGGGTTTTTGAATTGAAATTTGTAGTTTTTTTTTAAACTAGGGTTGAAATTATATTATTTATCATTTTTTAAAATTGATTATAAACTAGGGTTAAAATGATAAAAATTATGGTTGAAATTGATATTATTTATTCTTTATTATTTTTGAAACAGACATGGATTCAAACCAATCAGAAAACCCTTCCAATGAGTCCACGAACAATCCAGAACCACCTCAAGACAATCCCCCGCCTTTAGAAGACCAACCAGTCTCAAACCCTCGACCATTATAGGATCTCATTGGAGACAATCTAAATCAACTTAGAGGATATCGAACCACATATACCAATATCCTCACATTGCATCCCATATTTCCCATGCTGAACTCCATTATTGAAAGCATGGAGAAACTCACAGAGCAACACAATGTTGCACCTCTTTAGTGTGAATCCATGCACGCCCAGTTCGATGATGGGCTTGACTATTATCAAGTTATGGATCTAAATATAAAAAAAACATAACATATGTAACATTTTTGTTGATCCCAAAATAGGTTTAAAAGTGGACCCTAAAAAACCAAGTTGTCAATTAAATGTTGCACAAATGATGCAATACATGACAACTTTTGGGACCGCTGGTGGATGGTTTTTGATAGACCACCCCACAACAATTCGGATGTCGCATTCTATTTCATAAGAAAATTGTATGTTGAATTTTTGCTCGGTCACAAGGTAAATTATTGGAGCATGAGACCGAACTAGGGCATAGGCTTAGGCGCTCCTCAGGACAGGCACTAGACACAATGGGTGAAATCTTGCACATATGTCCCCCCTCCCAAGATTTCACCACCTCCTATAGTGCATCATCTTGATATTATTTCTAAGACTGACTCACTGACTATTCAATCCATTCACACCTTGAGTGATCTACTAGTTAGGCAGAGTGCATCATTGTTGCCTCCTCATGTTGATGCTTCTTTCCCTTCCACATCCTCCACAAGCTCACATGTTTTTGTGCCCCATACTTGCATTATGTGCAAGAATATGTGCTTGGGTCCCCTGAATGATAATGATGCATATAACTATGTCTTCAAGGTGGGTGATACTACACATCACACTACAGGCACTGAAGCACCCCATGGAGATGTGCATCAGGGGCATACAAAGCCATGGACTCCTGTTACGGTAAGATTAAATAGTTAACTTTTTACATTGTATTTAATTTAAATGTTCGTATTTTTAATAGAATTTTCTTATAATGATTGCCCACTTATGTTTTTTTGTGTTCCATTTATGTTCAGTTGATGACAGAGGAGGAGATGGTACAGGTGGAGGGGTCCACGCTTTTGGCCATTTCATTTGGCCTTGACACTTGCATGGTATATATGTTTTAATGTACTCATTGGTTTCCTATTATTATAATAGTTTATACATGTGTTTTCTAATTTTTATGATCATCTTATTACATACTGATGCAGGTTTCACCAGTTGCCACTGGGGGGCAATGTGAGGGGGTTCAGGCATCTGGCATTGACAAGGGGAAGGTAATTAATTATTTTAGATTTTTTATGCATACATGTATACTTGTCACTTATGCGTACTTATTTTTAATTACATGTTTTATTTGAAAGAGGGTGGTGTCTGATGATGTTGTGAGACAGGTTCGCCACGATAGAGTCATGGGCATTTCAATTCACAATGATAGCCCCATGGTACATATATTTTTAAATTTATTTGTGTGTATTTTACTATCAAGTATATATAATATGATCAAGTAATGATTGTATGAAGTATTTGTTTGACTTTTGTAGGTCACCCCTAGTTTGAGGGAGGTACCATGCCAAGGGTTTGTATTGTTGATGACCCAACCGACATTTCCTGAAGAAAGTTCAATACAGGTAAGTTTTAATGTTAATTCAATTATTTTTGAAATATATATTTGCTACCAAGGATTTAACATTAAAAAGTATAATTCGTAGATCAATCTCATGGTTGCAAACATATACAGGTTGGAGTCAACATTGGTGACATTGTCCCTTTGCTACCAAGGACATATATTAGGTCTCCCAATCGCATGAGGAGACATAGAGGCGAGGTACATGAGAGTTCAATTTTAAAAAAATGTTAATTATTGTTGACTATGATTTTTAATTTTATTTATTATTTGTAGAAACCATATAAATTAAGTAATCTAACTTGGAGTTTCACTTTTGTGTTTGAATGCAGGATCCATCCGACCCAAAGAGTACTTCGAAGAGACTTTAATTTGATCATCCACTAGTAGAATATGATATCCTAGAAACATTTGTAGTTGAACTTCTTATTTTGAGATGCCATATGGCGCATTTTGAGATGGTGTATGCCACATTGTATCTAGATATGTTGATTTTGTAATTTTTTTGAGATGACATGTGCCACATTTTGTACAAAACTATTTCATATATACATATCTACATGTTCATTTTTGGTTATTTTATCTTTGTCATGTGTTCTATGCATGTATCATTTCCATATTATATCTTTGGCATGTGTTGTATGTATGTATTATTTATATATTATGTCTTTTTCATCTATTGTATTTATGTATGTATGTTCATTTTCATATTATATATTTTCCACGCGTTGTATGTATGCATTATTTTCATACTACATCTTTTTCATGCATTGTATGTATGTTCATTTCCATCTTATATTTTTGTCATGCTTTTTCATGTGTAATAGACCTAATATTTTCCAAAGCAACTAACTTGAAAATCTTTTGTAGAACCAAAGTAATAGGCATAATCTACAATTAAAATTATGGTGTTATGTGTTATGCTTTGTGGATGTTTGAATTGTTTTACTTCTATTGCATCATTACACTTACATGTTTAATTGCATGGAATTTATTTAAAATCATTATCTGATTATTGGTTAAATTGGTTTGTTACTTTTTTACACTGATTCACCCCCTCCCCTAGTGCCTCTATATACTAATAATTGTTATCAGAGCCTAGTTTCGTTGAAGAATCCTAACAGCTTGGGAGAGGTCCTTAAGGAATACATAGAGTTTTATAGAAGGAAACTTGCAGAGGCTGAAGATATGATTGAGAAACTCAAGGAGTAGTTGAATATTTCTAGGGCTAAGACAAGAGATTGTTGAAAAATTGAGTAAGAGTTAGTTCATCTGTCACATTGCATTATATGAGCTAAGACAAGCCCTTGTGAGTGATTCTAAGGTGATTAGAAGTAACTGACAATTTGAAGTTGTGATTTCGTTCTAGAATTTCAAGAAGTGTTAGAAGAACTCATATCGACCAATGAAGCAATATTTATTTTTTACAAAGGTTGTTTTCTGACTGTCGTGAAGCAAATCATCACAGCCCAAAACTCACTGCCCAATTTGGCTTAGTGCACCTTGGGAACACTTCGGTCTGACATGCGCCAGAATGTTTTTGATGCTATGTGAGAAAAGAAAGGTCTCCCCTAGAATTTATCCGACCAACTAGAGCTGATGGAGATAACTATTTGGTCCCATAATGAACAGTTTAAAAGATGCACCATTGAGCAACTTTCAATTGAGCAACAATGCAAATTTTTGCACCAACCAAGATCTCGTCGCCAAATGGAATCCGAGTGGAATCTCCCAGAACTAAGATACGTTCTTGTAGGCCTTCCCAATATTTTCCTTGTGCACTTCACAGATCTCGGATATCTCTCATGAGGTCCAAGATATGGATCTCTAAAAAATGCTGCCCAATTTGGCTTAGTACACCTTGGGAACACTTCGGTCTGACATGCACCATAACATTCTTGATGCTACAAAAGAAAAAAAGGTCTCCCTAGTATTTACCTGACCAGCTAGAGCTGATGGAGTTGACTATTTGGTCCCATGATGAACAATTTGAAAGATGCACCATTGAACAACTTTCCACTAAGTAATAATGCAACTTTTTGCACCAACCGAGATATGGTCGCCATATGGAATCTGAGTGGAATCTCCCAGAACTAAGCTATGTGTTTTTAGGCCTTCCCAAGATGACCCTTTTTCACATCATAGATCTCTGATATATCTCACGAGGTCCGAGATATGGATCTCAAAAAATCGCTGCCCAATTTGGCTTAGTGCACCTTGGGAACACTTCAGTCCGACATGCGCTAGAACATTTTTGATGCTACGTGAGAAAAAAAAGGTCTCCCTAGTATTTACCTAGCCAAAAAGAGTTGATGGAGCTGATTATTTGGTCCCACGACGAACGGTTTGAAAGATGCACCATTGAGAAACTTTCAACTAAGCAACAATGCAACTTTTTGCACAAATCAAGATCGGGTCACCAAATGGAATCCGAGTGGAATCTCCTAGAAGTGAGATACATGATTTTATGCCTTCCCAAGATGGTCCTTGTGCACTTCATAGATCCCTGATATCTCTCACAAGATCCGAGATATGGATCTCCAAAAATTATTGCCCAATTTTGCTTAGTGCACCTTGGGAACACTTCGGTCTGACATGCGCCAAAACCTTCTTGATGCTACGAGAGAAAAAAAGGGTCTCCCTAGTATTTACCCAAAAAACTAGACCTAATTGAGCTGACTGTTTGGTCCCACAACAAATGGTTCTTGATGCTCTCGAATTGTTAGTGGTATGTGACTAGTAGAGAAGCATAGACTAGATGTTCGATTCCCCATAACTTTTGATGGGTATTGTTTCAAAACCCAAAAATGGAGAAATTATTCTCTCTCATGTGCCCCAAGGCATCCCAAGTGTTATATTGGTGGATTTCAAGGTTTTAAGTGTACTTCCTTCATTAAGTGCCCCAATTAGCCCTTCCAAGCCAAAGTGAGGGTTCCTAAGTTAGAAGAGTTGTCCAAGGTTTCAAGACTTGTAATTTTTGAAAAGTGCTTCCCCAACTAGTACTATTTGATCATACAATTAATTTTCAAGGACCTTTGGGATATTTGGAAGTAAAACTAGAAAGGGTGTTCTATACAGATGATTTTTTCGTAGAATTTTGTATTTTTTGTAATTGTACGACTCTATATTGTAATTGTACTGCCCTATACAGATGAATGAGAGCTTGAGACCAATTGGAGAAGTTGTGGATTGGAAATATATTTCATTTTCCACTAGTTTGGGCTCTTGATGAGTTTTTTTGAGCGAGTTATCTATTTTTCTCTCAGCAGGGGTGGAGCACTTTGGGGTGGAATCAAGGCTTGAGGGCTTGGATTTGGAAGTTTCTAAACCTATCATTACCATGTTTTGCCCAAAGATTTTCCAAATACTTCATTACTTCTCATCAAAAAGGAAAAGGGGGTGTTGCAATCCTTGTTTTGCCCCAAAGAGTGGTTTGGATTATCTTTAGTGTTAAGGGTAAGAAAGTTTGTATATGTAATGTCTATGCTATAAATGACCACCATGATAGAACTACAAATGACCACTCAATTAGTACTACATTTTTTGATACAATGTGAGATTCATAGGTGAATGATTGAACACACATTTGCACAAACAAACCATAATATTTGAATCAAATACTTTACTACTTTGAACACATTCAACAAAGCCTTATATTTTATTGTACAAGAATTTATAAGACATCTTATCTAACACATTCAAAAGAGCCTTAAGAATTTTTTGTCAAATATTTGCATTCTTGCATGTATTTCATCATTATAGAAGTTTGACTGTACATACCACCTTTCATAAAAAAATTATTGTATATCATTGATACAACATATTATGAATAAATATATCAATGTTATCAAAAGTCTGAGATATGGAATTTCTCAAAATCTTAGATACACAACTATATATCAAAATTGTAAGTGTCATTTCCACTCCTAAAGTGTATAATTTTAACACATGGTACTCGATGACATCTACATTCCAATCCTTGCATTTAGAAGACACACAAAAAATAATTTAATAGGTTGAAAAAAATATTATGAATCTATAAGTAACTAAACGAACCAAAGAACATGACTAGCCAATGCATAAAAAAGTTTACCATCATAAAAGATTTGGGCTAATCAAATGCACGCTTCAATCATCTATATCTATCATATATGTATCCAACCGCACTTACAATCCACATACAAAACCAAGTTTATTTGCTCAAACAAATAAAGAATAAAACTACAATGAATGTATTGAATGTAACCGTAATGAACATGGAAATCTTTGCAATGAGTTGCACTTACTTACTGAAGTGTTCCTAAAAATTCATCTCTCTACTTGAGGGTATTTAATATTGCTTCATGATCAGTAGTACTGATAGTCCAAAGTTCCTTCGTCTTTAGTTTTCCTTGATGTTTCAACAACTTAACATTGGCTGATATAACAAGGTGTGAATACATGAGAATGGTTTTGTGCTTCTTGTAGTCTTCAAACACAGGAATGTCATTATTTATAATAATGTATGTGCGCAACCATGTTCCCACAACAACATGTGATCCTGTTTGATATGTGAACATATCATCATCTGTCATCGGTTGTGCAAGTTTCTGCTTTCCTCGTACACAACATGCTAACTAGTAATCTAATGTCTGATCATTCCCCTGTGGTGCAACTAATGCAAAAACATGTCCTGGTTGTAGAAGATCTAAAAGATGTTCATAGTCAAGTGAACAATCTATGTCATCATTTATTACAAATAGTGTGATAGATAAAGGATTTATATAATGTGGAACCCATGTATCAACCCACTCATTTGACTCACACTCATCCCAATCACACCTCAAACACCTCAGACAAAAAAATCCAACTCTCATGTCCAAATGGTCCATGTACTAGCATCTAAGCTTCGAAATGAATGCATTTTTGAAGAATCTTTCACGGTTTGACAATCCAACTTATCTCCAATCGTGCCCAACTCAACCAACCAAAAGAATCTACACACTACTGAATCAAGAGTCCTTCTGTGACAATGCTGAAGTACACCAATCAACAATAGAATTAGAATCAAGGCATTCTACACCTGAAATCCTCAATTGGTCCTTAACTATAGCTCTCTTTACACATGCACCTGCTCCGCCATGCTCCCCTTTTCCATGAAATGACTCAAAAAAACTCCAAATATGAGGTACACCTCTCTCTACAAGAATTCTACATAACCAAAAAAATACGAGCATTTGTGAATTGAGTTGTACAATTATCTGACCAAATGAGATGTCTATCCATAGAAATATCATTTTCCTGCACCCACTCAAAATAATTCTCAAAGCAATGTTGGACATACTCGTGAAAGTGAGATCTATCATTGCTCATATAAAAAGGGTATTCTATGATTATCTTCCAGTCATCTTTTGTACTATCAGGGGAATGTCTATATGTTATGTGCACAAAAATAACAACCTGAATAGAATTGTAATATTGAGCTTGCAACTCATTTTGGGGCTGCAATGTATAGTTCTTTGCAAAGTCAACAACTGATATAATAGTGCCAATCAGGAAAGTTCCCTTACAAATCCTTAATTGTTGATCCAACCACTAAGACCTATGACTATGCCTTGCAACGTTGTAAAAAATATTCTTCCTGAAATCTGAAATAAAATCAGCTACATTGGATTCTTTTGTAACCAACTCACATCTAGAGCCTTCACCTCCACTTTTCAATGTATATTTAACGACTTCATATACCATTTTTTGGACAATTCTCTTTCCAAAATCATGTTCGCAGCCCTCATGAAAACATGAAACAAATTTCACTATCCCACCACACTCTGAGCACTTGTCATTTAAGAAATCTTGTCTATAAAAGAAACATCCATCATCTCTAGGACATAAAAAATGATCTAGCAAGTCTCTTGATGATTTTGGAAGAGCACTTGCACCACATTCCTCCAACATTTCACTAGTATGCAAAACTAAAATGAATGGATCATAACAATTCATGATGCATTGAAAAATCCACATGATATTTACAACAACAAGTATTTAGAATCTTAAGAGGCACACACAAAAAAGGATTGAATGCTTCAAAAAATCTTTGTGATATTTGCAATGTTGGATGTGTCTCACAAAATGTTTTGAACAACATTGTTTGAATCGCCTCCAAATAATATTTTGGATGCGGGGTGCAATCTCGAATGCCAATTATCAACTTCAAGACATCCTTCACATTTGGTGACACTCTTGAGTTAGATTGCCAAAATAGTTGAATTTGATCCTTCACACCATCGGTAAGCTTCTTATCACAATGTGGAAGTCTCCCACCATAAGCCCATGTATCATTTTGAAGAGGAACATTAAGTCTTTCTCTTCTTGCAAGTGCTCTATCCAAAGTTTTATTATTTAGGTTCAAATCAACACAAGTTTGTCTCATCAAACAAGCCTTTCTAAAATAATGACATACTAAAGAGGTTGTAATAACCCTCCTAGTGGCTCTCTTTTCTTTTTCCTTGGTAGTCTTCCCAATGGAATTGAGAACACTAAAAATATTTCTCACAATAATAACATTCCTCTCCCTTTTCTTGTTCACACTTGTATAGTCAGAAAATGGAAGCACTTCCATTTTATACTGGTTTATCCCTCTGAGTAAGTGGTTTGGGGTCATTTCAAGTGCCTTGAATGGGTATCTAACTTGGATCTGGCTTTTACCCCTGTTCTTCCCCCTTTTCCACTTCTCTTCGGCCTATTTCTAGCACCCTAATCTTCAAATCTGAGTTCCTTGACCTCAGGGNAGGGTCAAGGTCAACCTCAACCCTGACCTAGTTCAAGGTTGACCTTGACCCTGACCTAGGTTAGAGCCAACCTCAACCCTAACCCAAGGTCTAAATTTCAGGTTTCCGGGGTTTTCGGATCTCAGGCTTCAGAAAGATTTGATTCCCGCTTTTGAATCGGCTGTTTCGATCTTCAAGGCAATGATCCTTGAAATTATATTTAATATACGTCCACTTCTAAGGGTATAGGTCTAATTGGAATTTAATTCTCCTATGTAGGCCTCTCTAGAATATTTTTCCCTATACTGGTATATAAGGAAGCTTTCTCCTCTCATTTTCTCTAAGTAAGAATCATCCAAGACTTGAAAAAGACAACTCTATGCATGATCTTTTGAAGCAAGCATCTACTCTCAAGAATTAAAGCATTCAAAGACATTAAATAATTCAATTCATCAAGGAGATCCATTGGTATCCATTGAAGGATTCAAGCTCTATGGAGCCCTCTTGTAGAATATTTCTCCATCCACATCCATGCAAGCCTCTTCCTATTCCAAGATCTATTCAAGATTGGTGTTGAAGATCTACAAAAAAATTATTTGAGACATCCTACCTTCTACATTCTACATTCATATGGTGCATACATACTTTTGGATCTAAGGATTCGAATCCGCCACAAGGTTTTTTATACAAGCAAGGTGAATTGGTTTGTCTGCTTTGTTTATTTATGAAATTTTAATTATACTTTAAGGTTAATTCCAAAATCAGGGTTTGACCAAGGCAAACCCCTCCCCCACAAAAAAAAAAACCATTTTTCTTGCAA
This sequence comes from Thuja plicata, assembly GCA_018584345.1. Taxonomy (NCBI): domain Eukaryota; kingdom Viridiplantae; phylum Streptophyta; class Pinopsida; order Cupressales; family Cupressaceae; genus Thuja; species Thuja plicata. Next base: position 482,687 of record MU225970.1, on the reverse strand, counting down.
GTACATGTTTGGGATAGTAGATTCAAGTGCAGATTCGGATACCCTTTTCGACAGACTTTCAGGATCTGGAAACAGATTTTTTGTTGGAATGTGCAGGTCAAGGTCGACTATCTATTTTGGGTCAAGATCAAATTTTTGTTATGGGTCAGGATCGAATTTACATTTTGGGTCAGGATCGACATTTTTTTTGCTTCAAAATTGACCTGAGCCAAATCTGGAAAATATTCCTGAGTTTTCTCTGTCTCTGTGTTTCTATGCCCGATCCAGTTGCAGAACTTTCGAAAACTTAGTGCAGACACCCAAAAATAGCATTCTTCAGATCTGCTACATTTTGAGGTTAGTACATGTCTTCTAATTCATTTTAATTAAGGTCTTAATCAATTCAAATCTATTATATTTCTCATCCATTATTCAGGATTGTAAGACTTTCTTATTTCTTCTTATTTTTGATTGATTGATGCATTTATGCATTAACCATTTTCTTATGGTTGATCAAAGTGGATCTTTCCTTTGTGTAATTTGGGGCTAGGAAGGGGATCTTATCTTCTCCTCAATACTATCAACGTCAACAACATTTTCCATCTTACATTTCTTACATACATTTTATATCTTACATTTCTTACATACATTTTATATCTTACATTTTATATCCTACATTTTGGTGAACCCACGATAGACAACTCTTTCTTTTGGTGTTAGATTTACATTTCATGCTAAATATTGCATACATATTAGAATAGCCTTCTTTTATGTTCTTGCATTTACATTTTATTAGTTTAGTTCATTTACATTACATTGGTGTATGAGCTTTACTACCTCTAGTCCTACTTACAATATTTTGGTTAGAAGAAGTCGTAGACTTATGGGTTCCTTTGATCTTGAGTCTTCCTCTCCTTTCCTTAGGATCCTGGATGATAATTTTATTTCTCATGATTCCAATCCTTCTACAGAGCATAACTCTTTTCACTCATCTAATTATGAGGATGATGTTTTAAGAGTTCCTCCTAAACAAGTCCAAAAACTATCAGCTGAACTTGATAAAATGGGAAATTGGCTTATTCAAGAAAACCATAATCAAGATTCTATTCAATCTATAGAGGCTCTTAATAAAGTCCTTCGTGATAGTGATTAATGTGTTAATCTCTTGCGTGGTATTACTCATCTTGTGCATTTAAATCTTAAACCTTTAGCTCAAGAGGCTCAAGATTTAGGATTTACTCCTCCTGTCACTAGTGTGGAACCTTCTTTGGTTCCTTTACCTAGTAATCCTACTTACACTCCTCCTTTAGTGACTATATCTCTTAAATTTTCCAATCCTCTAACTTTGAATCTTCCACTTCCATCTCTTCCTGTGAGTGTTCCACCAGTGTCTTTACCTGCCTCACAGCCTTCATACCATAGTGTTCCTTTTTCTTATTCCAATCCTCTTCCAAATGTGGTTCCAAGTGTTCCACCAGTTGTGTCTTATATTTTAGCTACTTCATACACTTGTCCTTGTGTTCCTAATGTTTCTATGTCACCTATTTCTTCTAACGATTCTAAAATCATTAGTTTGGCTCAAACTATGTCATCTTTACAACAACTTGCATCTTTAACTCAATCCAAGTTTAGCATTCCTACATGTGACATGGGTAGTCCTTTATCCCTAGACATTATTCATGCTCCTATCCCTCAACAAGCCGATATGCCTTACCTTGAGAATTACAATGGTAAGGGAGATCGTGTCACTCATGTTAAAACATTTCAAATCCTTTGTAGTGATTATGCTCATGACCATAGGATTTTGGCTAAGTTTTTTTCTAGGTCCTTTCATGACAAGGCCTTGCAATGGTATTGTTCTTTACCTCCTTATTCTATTGATTATTTTCCAAAACTTGCTAATACCTTTATTCAACAGCTCCAAAATAACATTGGTCTGCAAGTTTCCTTAGCTGATTTAATGCATTGTAAACAGAATACTAAGGAAAATTTGACTGAATTTATCAGTAGATTTAAGAATTTGTATGCTCAAATTTCTTATCTTGTTCATGATATTGATATTCAACATATGTTTATTTCAAATTTGCAAAAGGATATTATAGATAAGATTCTGCTTACTGAATTTACCTCTTTTCAACAACTTTGTGCAGCACTTCATCATTATCAATTACAAGTGAGTCAATTTGAGAGAAACACTCCAATGTCTCTTGTTCCAATTGATAAGAGTGATGCTACTCCTAATCCCAAAAAGTTTCAAAAGCCTAACAACTATGTTAAAATAAATAAACAAGAAAATCTAGTTGTTGTTGCATCCCACAATGTCACTTCTGCATCCACTGCTTTTCGTATGAATCGTAGGTTTACTCCTCTTTCTGAATATTTACATTCTATTATAAGTAAATTTTTAAGTTGTAATATGATTATTTTACCTCCTATTCGACCTCTTCTCCCTACTATGATGGCATCCAAATCTTTTTATCCTAAAGCCTTTTGTCAATATCATCGTCAGCATGGTCATGATACTGAGAAGTGTTATTCTCTAAAGCATAAGGTTCAAGATTTAATTGATTATAATTCTTTATTTGTTGATAATTTTTATGGTAGTGGGAATAAATATGTCTCTCCTCTAATCAAAACCTCCAAATTTATATGAATCCTTTACCTACACATGATACTAATACCATTATTCAACCATCTTTTGTGGATATTGTTTATGATTCAAAGATGGATGATCTTAACCATATAGTTAACCATGTGGAGTGTGTTGTTTCATCTCAACCTACTATTCAAGATCCTTCACCTCCACCTCAACTTCAAATTCCACCTCAACCTAAACTGAAACCTCAATCTAAACCTTCAAAACAAACTAAGGATAAAAGACCTCAGGAACTTTCAATCACCTTTGATGATTCTGAGACCATTAAAGATCCTGATGGTCCCCTTTACATTTATGATAGGATTGCTAAGATACCTACGCGTGCTTGTCTTGTTGATCCTACTTCCTTAGTCAATGTCATCACTGAATAAAATATTTTTATGAAGAACTTACAACATGATTATTATGACATATCTGATGTGTGTATTAAAACTTGTAATGGTTTTCTCTATCCATCATTTGGTTATACTACCTTACCTATTGAACTTTGTGGTAAATTTGTGGACACCACCTTCGTTGTTGTCCCTACTTCTGATCAATTTCAAGTTAATTTGGGTTTGCCTTGGTTGACTTCCATGGGTGTCATTGCTTCTCCTATCCACAAGTGTATTAATTTCATTCATGATGAAGAGGTGAAGACAATTAATCATAGTTTCTATCAACCTTCTAGGCCTAGGGATTGTGCTACCCTTGAATTCTTTTTTCCTTCGTTACCCAATTCATGTCCTCCTCGGCCTGATAATCTTTTTCATTCATATCAAGCCTATAAACATCGCAAGATTCTTGAGTTAAGCATGCCTCAGATTAGTATTAACCATGGTCTTTTGCCTACGCCTTCTATACCTCCTTTATCCATTGCTTCTAGTTCTGTTAATCAAACTCCTAGTATCACTTTTCATCCTACTGAGAGTCCTACTAATCCTTCTATATAACCTATGAAGGAACCAGTTGTTCCTCCTAGTTCTCAACATATTTCAAACAAGACAAAATGTAACAAATTTGCCAATGAACATCGTAAGAAGCATCGGGATAATGCTAGGGCTCGTGCTTCTGTTCTTCATAATTCTTTAGATTCTTTTGACCAACCTATGCCTGATGTGTTAGAGGAATTTAATGTTAATAATGATGTTAAGATGAATGATTATGATGATTCTATTTGCATCTTAGATTCTATTTCGATTAATCTTGATGAGGAAGATACTCTTGATGATCCTATTGATGCTAATGATGAATATGAGACTATTTATCTTGATACTGATTTACCTCATATGCTTTCCACACAATTGATAATTACACCTAGTATCGAACATCATGATTTTCAAGAGGATCCTTGTTTGGAACTGGCTATTATTCCTACTATGTTGGAAATATTCCCTCTTGTGAGTTTCACACCTTCCCTAAATGATATAAACTGAGATGGGGAGGGTAGGTGATGCGCTTGATTGGCTTGTACCCCATGGTAGCATTTTATGTGTTTTCCTATTGTATTGTGCTTCTCTCGTACTGTATTTTCTAAATGTTTGTTAGATTCTTTTATACGACCCTTGTTACTTTGTTGGTGCAAGGTGATAAAGGAATCTAACCTGTTGTACAATTCTTCTATATGTATCTCTAATATTCTATATATATTGTTTGCATGTTATGTTGTACCTGTGCTATTGTTTGTAAATGTTTTCCTTGTGTAGTCTACTTGGATTTGCGACATGGTAGCACTGATTATTTTTGGTCTCCAGGCTGTGGTCCGAAAAGACTCTTCTTCATAACTCTTGCATTTTCTTTCCTCTATTGTGATTGTAGTTCTACTTTCTTTGGGGAATGATGTCAATTAATTTGCAATAATATCATATCTATGTATACATATTATCTTATGATCATACTGACCCCATGGTAGGTAGATCCCTTCTGTGTTCTATGTATGTTTATGTGGTATTTCCCTTGATTTGTCTTTGCTTGGGGGCATCTCGTAGTGGAAACATAATCAGTGGAATTGTTTATGTTTCCGTCGAAGCCATTGATCCTTTTAAAGTGTTAGCAATGACATTAATGTGGGGAATACACTCTACTCACCTTTTTTCACACACACACTTTCAAAATATTTTCAAAACTTAAAACTTTTCTCCCTTTATGGATTAGAGAATAATCCTTAAAGCATGGATTTTTACCTTATAGGATCTCTTGATCCCTCCAATTTCAATTTACAATTTTTTGATCCCTTAAGTTCGAAAGGTGTCCTTAAGACTAGATCTTTCTATATTTTGGCTTTGCTCTTTTGGAGTAGAATATTCCTAAGATTAAAACCTTGATGGGTTGACTAGTGAGTAGCCACATCACTAGGCAGTTCAACTCCATCTTTCTAGCTACACTTTTTCCTTGTGTGATTCACAATAGGACATAGGTTCTCATTGGGTGAGGTAATCACACCCTCTCTCTTTTTCTCTTTGACCGGTGATGTCTCTCTTATCATGATCTTAGGGTTGATAAAGAATTAATTCCCTGGGGGCTTGAGGATTCATTTTTCCCTTTTGATTTCAATAAGATTATCTTTTCTTTATGGTTTCCTTTACCAAGAGTTTGCATCGAGTCCATACTCTTGTTAAAGTGGGGGATAAATATATAGTCAGAAAATGGAAGCAATTCCATTTTGGACTGGTTTAGCCCTCCGAGTAAGTTTTTTGGGGTCATGTAAAGCACTTTGAATGGGTATCTGACTTGGATCTAGCTTTTACTCTTGTTCTACCCCCTTTTCCAATTTTCTCTGGCCTATTTCTAGCACCCTGATCTACAAATCTGAGTTCCTTGACCTCAAGGTCAAGGTCAAAATTTTGGGTCAAGGTTGACCTTGACCCTAACCTAGGTCATGGTTGATCTCAACCCTGACCTAGGTCAGATTTGACCTCGACTCTGACCCAGGGTCCAAACTTTAGGTTTTCGGGGTTTCCGGATGTCGGGCTTTGGAAATATTTAATTCCTACTTCTAGGTCAGTTGTTTCGGTCTTCGAGGCAATGATCCTTGAAATTATATTTAATATAGTTCCACTTTTAAGGGTATATTTATAATTGGAATTTTATTCTCCTATGTAGGCCTCTCTAGAAGATTGTTCCCTAGATTGGTATGTAAGGAAGCTTTTTCCTCTCATTTTCTGTAAGTAAGAAACATCTAAGACTTGAAAAAGACAACTATATGTATGATCTTTTGAAGCAAGCATCTACTCTCAAGCATTCAAGAATTCAAAGAGATTCAAGAATTCAATTCATCAAGGAGATCCATTGGTAGCCATTGAAGGATTCAAGCTCTATGGAGCCCTCTTGTTGAAGATTTCTCCATCCACATCCATGCAAGACTCTTCCTATTCCAAGATCCATTCAAGATTGGTGTTGAAGATCTAAAAGTAGTTGATTTGAGACATCCTACCATCTACATTCTAAATTCATATGATGCATACATACTTGTGGATCCAAGGATTCAAATTTGCCACAAGGGTTTTATACAAGCAAGGTGAATTGGTTTATTTGCTTAGTTTATTTATGCAATTTCAATTATACTTTAAGGTTAATTCCAAAACCATAGTTTAACCAAGGAAAACCCCTCCCCCCCCCCAACAAAAAAAAACCATTTTTCTTGCAAGTACAGGTTCAGGACAGCATAATCAAGTGTAGATCCAGATACCCTTTTCGGCAGACTTTCGGGATCTAGAAACAGATTTTCCGTCAGACTCTGCAAGTCAAGGTCGACTTTTTGTTTTGGGTCAGGACCAACTTTCTGTTCTGGGTCAGGATCAACTTTCTATTTTGGGTCAGGATTGACATTCTATTTTGGGTCAAAATTGACCTGAGCAAGATCTGGAAAAGATTCTTGGGTTTTCTTTGTCTCTGTGTTTTTGTGCCCGATCCAGTTGTGAAACTTCTGGAAACTTAGTGCAGACACCCGAAAATAGCATTCTTCAGATCTTCTACATTTTGAGGTTAGTACATGTCTTCTAATTCTTTTCAATTAAGGTATTAATCAATTCAAATCTATTATATTCCTCATCCATTATTCGAGATTGTAAGACTTTCTTCTTTCTTCTTATTTCCAATCGATTGATAAATTTATGCATTAACCATTTTCTTATGGTTTATCAAAGTGGATCTTTCCTTTGTGAAATTTGGGGCTAGGAAGTGGATCTTATATTTTCCTCAATACTATCAACATCAATAATATTTTCCATCTTACATTTCTTACATACATTTTATATCTTACATTTTATATTCTACAACACTAATCTTCAATTTGACTAGAATAGGTATCATCTTCTACATCTTTAACAATTGCACAAACAATTGACATTTTTCAACCAATGTCTTGTGGCTAAAAAATTGATCAAAACATTTTGAAACCCACAAACGAACGGCTCTTTCTGATCTCTTTCCACCGAAATTGCTCATTATGTTCTCATCAATTTCAAGTAACCATTTTGATGGTCTTGAAGGTCTCAAATTTGAAGTTTGTCTTTCTTCCTCCCAAGGGATTTCATTTCTCATATAATTTGGAGATGTGTAAGATTTTTTGGTTCTTGTGCACCACTATCATAGTCAATTCCTTCATTTTGGATCAGTGGATTGTCATTTTCAATGTCCACACTTCCATTATCCACATCTACATGTTCATTTTAAAAACCTACTTTTTCATCTTCAATCCCTACATTCTCATTTTCAATATTATTGTCATTAATCATTTCATATTCATGTTCTTCTTCACTTGAAACCGCATTTAAGGGTGGGCCTATACCCACATCTATATTAATATTTAACATACATTGTCTCTTGTTCTGATGGGCAACCCTATCCATTTCTCTATACACTTCAATTTCTTCATTTGTGAGCTTTATCTTCCATTTATGCTTTTGACGACTACTACTCCCCATGGTGAGACCAAAAAGGTGATGCAAAAACCTTTGATAATATAGAGATTCCAACAAAAAGGGTGAAAAAGTGTTTTTTGTCTTTCACAACTGACTTCCCGTGATATTCTCTACAGAAAACATGTTTCTCAGACTGAGGGACCCAGAGAATCATTTTTTTCTTTTCGATAAAAGTAAAGTATATCGGATATCAGATAATATTTGATATCCGATATTATAAGATATCCGATATCTCCCACCCAAATTTGGCTTGAACCTTTTTATTTTCATCCTATTTTGACTATTTATTTTACTTTTTATTACTATTATAAATTTTACTTTTATAATATTAATATTATATTTTCATATTATTAATATTATGTTTATATTAATATTAATAATATATTAATATTAATTTATTATATAAATATTAATACCTGTCTCTCTCTCTCCTAGGTATTATTGTTATAATATAAATATTAATAAATAATTAATACTAATATTATACTATTAAAGAAATAGAGAAATAAATAATATTAATATAATACTAATTTATATAATACAATACTAATATTTAAATAATTATATAATACTAATTCTATTACCATCTAATATTAATATTCAAAAAAATGAAATTTATAATATATAAGGTAAAAATATAAAAACATAATTGAAACAAACCTTAAATCATAAAATTAAAAATAGCGCTTATATCATAAATTGAAAAGAGCGTTGAAATCAAAATGTTGAATTTGGGCAGGAGTTATCGGATATCCAATATTATCGGATATATGATTAGGCTTGCTATTTGCTTTAAGTTTTGGCTTGTCAATGCCAAATGTGGATGGTCAACCCTCATTACCTAACTCATGTCCTCCTCGCCCTAACAACCTTTTTCGCTCATATCAAGCCTATAAACATCGCAAGATAGTTGAGTTAAGCATGCCTCAAATAGATCTCAACCGTGGTCTTTTGCCAACTCCTTCTATATCTCATTTATCCATTACTCAACCTCCTAGTAATGCTACTCATTCTATTATGAATCCTATCAATCCTCCTACAGAACCTCTGAAGGAATCAATGGTTATTCCTCCTAGTTCTCCACATGTGTCAAACAAATCAAATCATAATAAATCTGCTAATGAACATCATAAGAAGCATAGAGCTAATGCTAGGGCCCGTGTTTCTCTTTTTCAAAACTCTTTATCTTCTTTTGATCAACCTATGCCTGATGTGTTGAAAGAAGTCAATATTCATAATGATGTTAAGATGAATGAGTGTGATGATCCTATTCGTATCTTAGATCCAATTAAAATTAATCTTGATGAGGAGGATACTATAGATGATCCTATTGATCTTAGTGATGAATATGAGACCATTGACCTTGACACCGACTTACCTCATATGCTTTCAACTCAATTGACAATTACGCCTAGTATCGAGAAACACAATTCTCAAGGGGATCCTTGTTTGGAACTGGCTATTATTCCTACTGTATTGGATATAGTCCCTCTTGCAAGTTTTCCACCTTCCCTACATGATATAAACCAAGATGGGGAGAGTAGGCGATGCGCCTGATTGGCTTATCCTTCATGGTTCTACTTTCTTTGGGGAACAGTGTTAATTCATTTATAATAATATCATATTTATATGTACATGTTATCTTATGACCATAATGACCCCATAGTAGGTAGATCCCTTATGTGTTCTTTGTATGTTTATGTGATATTTCCCATGAGTTGTCTTCATTTGGGGGCATCTCATAGAGGAAACGTAATCAGTAGAGTTGTTTATGTTTCCGTCAAAGCCATTGCTCCTGTTAAAGTGTTAGCAATGACTTTAACATGGGGGAATACGCTCTACTCACCTTTTACACACGTTCAAAATATTTTTTGATACTTAAAACTTTTTTCCTTTATGGATTAAAGGCTAATGCTTAAAGCATGGACATTTTACTTTTTAGGATCTCTTGATCCCCCCAGATTAAATTTACACAGATCTCTTGATCCCTCCAATTTCAATATACAATGTTTTGATCCATTATGGTCAGAAGGTGTCCTTAAGAACAGATCTCCTTGATGGGTTGACTAGTGAGTAGCCACATTCACTAGGTGGTTCAACCCCATCTTTCCAGTTACACTTTTTTCTTGTATGGTTCACAATGGGATATAAGTTCTCATTGGGCGAGGTAACCATACTTTCTCTCTCTCCTTAACTGGTGATGTCTCTCTTATTGTGATCTTAGGTTTGATAAAGACTTAGGTCCCTTGGGGGCTTGAGGATTTCTTTGTCCCTTTATGATTCCAATAAGATTATCTATTCTTTATGATCTCCTTTACCAAGAGTTTGTATTGGCTCCATACTCTTGCTAAAGTGGAGGCTAAATGTATAGTCATAAAATGGAAGCACTTCCATGATAGAATCATTTAGCCTTTTGGGTAAGTGTTTTGGGGTCATGTCAAGCACCTTGAATGGGTTCCTGACTTTGATCTGGTTCTATCCCCCTATTTTGCCCTATTTCCACTCTTTCTAGCCTATTTCTGGCAACCCAAACTGAGAAACTGGGATTTTGGCCTTGAGGTCTAGGTCAACCTTTTTGGGTCAAGGTCGACCTCGACCTTAACCTAGGTCACAATCAACCTTTTTTAGGTCTGGGGCCCAAATTCTAGAATCTTAGGGTTTCTAGATGTCGGTCTTTGGAAAAAGTTAATTCCCGCTTCCGGGTCATCTGTTTCGGACTTTGGGACAAAAAATCCTCAATTATATTTAACATAGGTCCTCTTCTAGGGTAATGGTTCCAATTAGAATTTAATTCTCCTATGTCAGCCTATCTAGAAGATTGTGCCTTAATTTCATATAAAAGGAAGCTTTTCTCTCTCATTTTCTCTAAGTAAGATTTTCTAAGCACTAAGAATCATTATCAAGCATAATTGTAAGAACTTTCAAAGACTTGAAGAGTGAGATCCAAAGGTGAAGAAAAAAGATTTGAAGCAAGCCAAGTATCCATTGAAGCATTCATCCATTCTCAAGCACTTCTCAAGCATCCATTTTCATCAAGGAGATCCATTGGTGGCTATTGAAGGATTCAAACTCCATGGAGCCCTCTTATTGAAGATTTCTCCATCTACATTCCTCCAAGACTCTTCTAATTCAAGAACCCATTCAAGATTTGTGTTGAAGATCTACAAAGAAATTGATTGAGGACATCCTACATTCTCCATTCTCCATTCTACATCCATTTTGGTGCATCCATACTTGTGGATTCAAGGATTCGAATCCTCCACATGGACTTTTACATGAGCAAGGTGAATTGTTTCATTTACTTTGTTTATTCCAGAAATTTCAATTATATATATTTGAGGTTAATTCCAAAACTGGGGTTTGACTAAGGAAAACCCCTCCCCAAAAAACAAACCCCTTTTTCTTGTAGGTACAGGTTTGGAACAACAGATCAGGATAGAGATTTGAATACCCTTTTCGGAAAACTTCCCGGATCTGAAAGTAGAATTTTAGTCTGAGAATTTTTAGGTCGATTGTGACCTAGGGAACAATCAGAAATACTGGCAAATGGTGACATTGACTTGAGGGTGAAAATTGGAAATGTCTCAGAATGGAAAAATATTTTTGGGTTTTGTCTGTCTCTGTGTTTCTATTCCATATATGGTCTCAGATTTTCCAGAAACTCAACACAGGTTTCAGAAAACAACATTCTTTGATCTGCAATATTTCAAGGTTAGTGCATTTCTCCTATTCAATTAAATTAATTTTTTCAATCTATTCTACATTCAAATTAATCAAATTAATCAATCCCAGGTACTTAATATCTTCCTTCCTTATTCTTGCTTCGAAATGATTGATTCATTTATGCATTGATCCTTTTGGGTTAATCAACTTGGATCTTTCAATTGCATATTGAAGGATAGAAGGAGAGCATCTTATTTACCCCCACAACAATAATAAAAACACACAAACATATTCAAATGTAAGGGATGTTATGTTAAATGAACACCTCTAAACCTAATTCATTCATTTTATCCTTTACATTTTGGCGAACCCGCGATAGACAACTCTTTCTTTTTGGTGTTAGATTTACATCTTTTATGTTAGATCTTACATGCATATTAGATTAGTTTTCTTTTATGTTCTTGCATTTCCTTTCAAAAATTAAAATCAACTCTTTGCTTTATAAATTATTTCATTTACATTGCATTGGTGTATGAGCTTTACCACTACTATTCCTACTTATAGTATCTCAGTTAGAAGAAGTCGTAGACTCATGGGTTCCTTTGATCCTGAATCTTCCTCTCCTTTCCGCAGGATCTTGGATGCCAACTTGAATACTCATGATTCCAATCCTTCTATGGAGCATAACTCTTCTCACTTATCTCATGATGAGGAAGATGCTTTAAGAGTTCCTCCTGAACAAGTGCAAAAACTTTCAACTGAGCTTGATAAAATGGGAAATTGGCTTATCCAAGAAAACCATAATCAAGATTCTATTCAAGCTATAGAGGCTCTTAAGAAATTCCTTCAGGATAGTGACCAAGGTGTTAATTTATTGTGTGGTATCACTCATCTTGTGCATTCAACTGTTAAACCTTTAGCACAAGAGGCTCAAGATCTAGGATATACACCTCCTATCACTAGTCAAGAACCTTCTTATGTTCCTTTACCTAGAATTCCTACTTATACTCCTCCTTTGATGACTACATCTCTCCCAATTTCATCTATTCCTATGAGTGTTCCATTGGTATCCTTACCTACCTCACAATCTTCATATCATAGTGTACCTTTTACCTATACTAATCCTCTTCCAACTGTGGTTCTAAATGTTCCACCGGTTGTATCTTCTATTCCTTCTACTTCCTACACATTTCCTAGTGTTCCTAACATTCCTATGCCACTTGTGTCTTCTAATGATTCCACAATTATTAGTTTGGCTCAAACTGTATCATCTTTACAAAAACAACTTGCATCATTAACTCAATCCAAGTTTAGCATTCCTACATGTGACATGGGTAGTCCCTTATCTTTAGATATTATCCATGTTATTGTTTCGCAACAAGCCGATATGCCTCGTCTAGAGAATTATAATGGTAAAGTTGATCCTGTTACTCATGTTAAAACATTTCAAATCCTTTGTAGTGATTATGCTCATGACCATAGGATTTTATCTAAACTATTTTCTAGAACCTTTCGTGATAAGGCTTTGCAATGGTATTGTTCTTTACCTCCTTATTCCATTGATTCTTTTCCTAAAATGGCTAATACCTTCATTCAACAATTTCAAAATAACATTGGTCCACAAGTTTCCTTAACGGATTTAATGCATTGTAAATAGAACATTAAGGAAAAATTAACTGATTTCATAGGTAGATTTAAGCATTTGTATGCTCAGATTTCTTATCCTGTTCCTGAAATTGATGTTCAACATATGTTTATTTCAAATTTACAAAAATATATTAGGGATAAGATTATGCTTACTAAATTTACCTCTTTTCAACAACGTTGTGCAACACTTCATCATTATTAATTACAAGTGAGTCAATTTGAGAGCAACACTCCAATGGCTCCTGATCTAGTTGATAAGAGTGACAACGCTCCTAATCCTAATAAATTTCAAAAACCTAACAACTACATCAAGATTAATAAACAGACGAATGCAGTTGCTGATCAAGTTGTTGTTGCATCTCACAATGCCACTTATGCATCCACTGCTTTCCATATGAATCGTATGTTTACTGCTCTCTCTGAATCTTTATATTCTATTATGAGTAGGTTTTTAAGTGCTAATATGATTACCTTGCCTCCTATTGGACCTCTCCTTCCTACTACAATAGCTTTAAAATTCTTTTATTCTAAATATTTTTTTCCAATACCATCGCCATAATGGCCATGATATTGAAAAATGTTATTCTCTAAAACATAAAGTTCAAGACTTAATCAATTCCAATGGCTTAACTGTTGATAATATTGATGGTAATGGGAACAAATCTGTCTCTCCTCCTAATAAAAAACCTTCAAATATACATGAATCCTCTACCTACACATGATACTAATACTATCGCTCAACCATCTTCTGTGGATATCGTTTACGATTCAAAGATGGATGATCTTAATCACATTGTTAATCATGTGGAGAGCATTGTTTTATCTCAACCTATTGTTCAAGATCCTTCACCTCCACTTCAACTTCTAGTTCTACCTAAACCTCAGAAAAAAACTAAGGATAAGTGACCTCGAAAACTTTCAATAACCTTTGATGATTCTCAAACTATTAAGGCTCCTGATGGTCCCCTTTATATTTATGCTAGGATTGCTAAGATACCTACACGTGGTTGTCTTGTGGATCCCACATCATCAATCAATGTTATTACTGAGTAAAATATTTTTATGAAAGGCTTAAAACTTGATTATTATGATCCATTAGATCCATGGATCCAAACTTGTAATGGTTTTCTCTATCCTGCACTTGGTTCTATTAACTTGCCTGTTAAACTTTGTGGAAAGGTTGTAGATACTACCTTCATCATTGTTCCTACATTTGATCAATTTCAAGTCAAATATGGTTTTCTTTGGCTAACTTCTATGCATGCTATCACTTCTCCTATTCATAAATGTCTTAAGTTCATTCATAATGGGGAAGTAAAAACTATTAATCATAGTCTATACCAACCTTCTAGGCCTAGAGATTGTGCTACTCTTGATTTCTTTTGGCCCTCATTACCTAACTCATGTCCTCCTCGCCCTGAAAACCTTTTTCTCTCATATCAAGCCTATAAACATCACAAGATAGTTGAGTTAAGCATGCCTTAGATAGATCTCAACTGTGGTCTTTTTCCAACTCCTTCTATACCTCTTTTATCCATTACTCAACCTCCCAGTAATGCTACTCAGCCTACTGTGAATCCTATCAATCCTCCTATAGAACATGTGAAGGAATCAATTGTTATTCCTCCTAGCTCTCAACATGGGTCAAACAAATCAAAATGTAATAAATCTACTAATGAATGTCATAAGAAGCGTAGAGCTAATGCTAGGGCCCATGATTCTCTTTTTAAAAACTCTTTATCTTCTTTTGATCAACCTATGCCTTATGTGTTGAAAGAAGTCAATATTCATAATAATGTTAAGATGAATGAGTGTGATGATCCTATTCACATCTTAGATCCAATTACAATTAATCTTGATGAGGAGGATACTATAGATGATCCTATTGATCTTAGTGATGAATATGAGACCATTGACCTTGACACTGACTTACCTCATATGCTTTCAACTCAATTGACATTTACACCTAATATCGAGCAATGCAATTCTCAAGGGGATCCTTGTTTGGAACTGGCTATTGTTCCTACTGTATTGGATATAGTCCCTCTTGCGAGTTTCCCACCTTCCCTACATGATATAAACCAATATGGGGAGAGTAGGTGATGTGCCTGATTGGCTTATCCTTCATGGTTCTACTTTCTTTGGGGAACGGTCCCAATTCATTTGTAATAATAACATATTTATATGTACATTTTATCTTATGATCATACTGACCCCATAGTAGGTATATCCCTTATGTGTTTTTTGTATGTTTATGTGATATTTCCCATGAGTTGTCTTCATTTGGGGGCATCTCATAGAGGAAACGTAATCACTAGAGTTCTTTATGTTTCCATCAAAGCCATTGCTCCTGTTAAAGTGTTAGCAATGACTTTAACATGGGGGCATACGCTCTACTCACCTTTTACACATGTTCAAAACATTTTCAATACTTAAAACTTTTTCCCTTTATGGACTAAAGTGTAATCCTTAAAGCATGGACATTTTACTTTTTAGGATCTCTTGATCCCTCCAGATTAAATTTACATGGATCTCTTGATCCCTCCAGTTTCAATATACAATGTTTTGATCCCTTAAGGTCAAAAGGTGTCCTTAAGAATGGATCTCCTTGATGGATTTACTAGTGAGTAGCCACATTCACTAGGCAGTTCAACCCCATCTTTCCAGTTACAATTTTTTCTTGTATGGTTCACAATAGGACATAAGTTCTCATTGGGCGAGGTAACCATACTCTCTCTCCTTTACTGGTGATGTTTCTCTTATCATGATCTTAGGGTTGATAAAGACTTAAGTCCCTTGGGGGCTTGAGGATTTTTTTGTCCCTTTATGATTCCAATAAGATTATCTATTCTTTATGATCTCCTTTACCAAGAGTTTGTATTGGGTCCATACTCTTGCTAAAGTGGGGGCTAAATGTATAGTCGAAAAATGGAAGCACTTCCATGATAGACTGGTGTAGCCTTCCAGGTAAGTTTTTTGGGGTCATTTCAAGCACCTTGAATGGGTTCCTGACTTTGATATGGTTTTATCCCCCTGTTCTGCCCCATTTCCACTCTTTCTAGCCTATTTCTAGCAACCTAGACTGAGAAACTAGGATTTTGGCCTTGAGGTCTAGGTCGACCTTTTTGGGTCAAGGTCAACCTAGCCCTTGACCTAGGTCACAATTGACCTTTTTTAGGTTCAGGGCCCAAATTCTAGATCTTAGGGTTTCCAGATGTCGGTCTATGGAAAAAGTTAATTCCTGCTTCTGGGTCGGCTATTTTGGACTTCGGGACAAAAAATCCTCAATTATATTTAACATAGGTCCTCTTCTATGGGCATGGTTCCAATTAGAATTTTATTATCCTATGTTGGCCTCTCTAGAATATTGTGTTATAATTTCATACAAAACGAAGCTTTTCTCTCTCATTTTCTCTAAGTAAGATTTTCTAAGCACTAAGAATCATTATCAAGCATAATTGCAAGAACTTTCAAAGAATTGAAGAGTGAGATCAAAAGGTGAAGAAGCGATATTTGAAGCAATCCAAGTATCCATTGAAGCATTCATCCATTCTCAAGAACTTCTCAAGAATCCATTTTCATCAAGGAGATCCATTGGTGGCTATTGAAGGATTCAAACTCCATGGAGCCCTCTTGTTGAAGATTTCTCCATCTACATTCCTCCAAGCCTCTTCCAATTCAAGAACCCATTCAAGATGTGTGTTGAAGATCTATAAACCAATTGATTGAAGACATCCTACATTCTCCATTCTCCATTCTACATCCATTTTGGTGCATCCATACTTATGGATTCGAGGATTTGAATCCTCCACAAGGAATTTTACATGAGCAAGGCGAATTGTTTCATTTACTTTATTTATTCCAGAAATTTCAATTATATATATTTAAGGTTAATTCCGAAAATGGGGTTTTACTAAGGAAAACCCTCCCCAACAAACAAAACCCTTTTTCTTGTAGGTACAGGTTCGGAATAGCAGATCAGGATGGAGATTTTGATACCCTTTTCAGAAAACTTCTGGGATCCGAAAGTAGAATTTCAGTCTGAGACTTTTTAGGTCAATTGTGACCTAGGGCATAATTGGAAATACTGGAAAATGGTGACATTGACTTGAGGGTGAAAATCAGAACGGTCTCAGAACGGAAAAAGATTTATGGGTTTTGTCTATCTCTATGTTTCTATTCCAGATCTGGTCTCAAATTTTCCAGAAACTGAACACAGGCTTCAGAAAATAGAATTATTTGATCTTCAATATTTCAAGGTTAGTGCATTTCTCCTATTCAATTCAATTAAGGTTTTCAATCTATCTAAATCTATTCTACATTCAAATTAATCAAATCAATCAATCCTGGGCACTTAAGATCTTCCTTCATTATTCTTGCTTCTAAATGATTGATTCATTTATGCATTGATCCTTTTGGGTTAATCAACTTGGATCTTTCATTTGCATATACAAGGATAGAAGGAGAGAATCTTATTTACCCCCATAACAATAATAAAAACACACAAACATATTCAAATGTAAGGGATTTTATGTTAAATGAACACCTCTAAACCTAATTCATTCATTTTATCCTTTACAATTATTTATTTGGTAAAAAATTACACAAAAATATGTGTCACATCTGGGCATGAGTCTTCTACTTATATCTAGAATCTTGTGAAAATATATCATCATTTGATTGTGATAAAGGTGGTGAGACATACACGTACTTTTTATCTTTTTCTTGAAATTTTCATACTATTACATTGAAATCTAAAATATTGAACGCTTAGATTATTATTTTTTTCGGACAAGGGCTAGTAGTTTAAAAACTAAATTCAATTTCCTACAGATTCTATTCTTACAAATTTTTCACATAAGGTTGATAAGATCTTCAACTTTTTACGTCAAGTTGACTAACCTTGATTTTATAATTTTTCATTGCCACTTAAGGTCATAGCTTGGTATACCATGGTCCTGCACATACCCTAAATCAAGATAATTCTATGTCTGACCAGATTGAAGAGCTTTTGAATAACTTTGATGTTCAATTTGAATCCTTGGAGAAGATTGCATAAGATAAAGTACAAAAGGGATTTTCTATGAAGATATTTCATCATTTGTGTTCACTAATTGCAAAGGATAGATCCTCTTTAGATTTTGGAATTGTTCAAATAAAAAGGATTATTGAGGAAGGAAGCACAATTCTTAAATTGTGTATTGATCTATTTTAAAAAGTTGAAGACGTTGAAAATTCTATTGAGGACAACCATAATATACTAGTCGATAGAGAAAAGGCGTTTGATTCATTAAAGGGATTTGCTTATGATTATATGGCTGAATTTGTCAAGTTGAATGATAAGATTAATCTCTTGTAAATGTTGGAAAGTGACAATGCAAGCAATTGTTATTTTGTCATTGTTGTCAAACCTTAACTGGTGAGACTATTGTTATCTATTTGAGTACCATATCTACTGTTGATGAAGAAGATTTAACAAGAAGACCAAGTGAATGGTTGAATTAAGTCAATTAAAAGGGCACTTGATCAGTTGGCACTCTAGCAAAGTAATTAGTTGTTTATCTTTCAAAGACAGTTTTTTTGGTTGTTCTATGCCGAGCAAAGTTTGGCTTGTGCCAAGCAAAGTTGCTTGTGCCGAGCAAAGTTGTTTGTGACGAGCAAAGTTTTTCAATGCCGAGCACCAATGAAATTGCCGAGTGGAAATAGTGATGTTGGCCGACTTACATTAATTGGATTAATGATGAGATTTGAGATCTCTGGCCGACTTAGTTAATTTTATTGGGATTTGTAATGTTAATTAATGATTGATCCACGTCATTTAATGTATGGGTAACCGTAATTAATGCATGGTTTCAAGATTTAATTAGAGACTACTTTGGAGAAGTAAATGTAATGTAAATGATGGAATGATCCGTTGGATGTGACCTAACCTAAGATCTACGATCTTGTTTGAGCGGAAAAATATTTATCTAACCTAGACAAAGAGGTATATGATAACCTCAAGGGGTTATTCATTGAGGATGTTGTAGTGTGCTACTGAATGTGGAAGTACATGTGTGTATGCAAGAGGGTTGCATAGTTGATTTATTGTTTGGCATGATCTAGCAGAGAAGGCTGAATACAGAAGCAGAGAGTTGCATGTGTGATTGCTTGATGGATTTCCAAGAAGATCAGAAGGTTGAAATGACAATGCAGGCTATCCAGAAAGTTAACATTAGAGCTGTAATTGGATCTGAATTTGCAAATTAAGTTGTATGTATCAGATCACAACTGTTGATTACTTTCTAACCATTATATCAGTTAAATCCTTTAACAAGGTTGACCTAATAGTCATTTGTATAAATCCTCTAACAAGGTGACATTCAGGTGGAATGTTCTAAGTCCTCTAACATGGCCACTCCTGATAGGGTGATTAAATCCTTTAACAAGGTCACACCTAATAGTGTGTTATTGTAACCTTTAACAGGGTTGGCTCCTCACATAGCTCACTTTAGAAGAGTGAAAACTTGGTAGCATGTTACTGGTGGTTTTTCCCATATTGGGTTTCCATGTTAAATACTTGTGTCAACTTGTATGAATGCTTATGGTTTGATTTACTATTATGTTCCTACAAGCTAATTACATTAGACAGTAAACTGCATGATTAAAGTTGTTGACATATGCTACTGCTGCCGAGTAGATCTAAAATACAGAAAAGTTTTATTTGCTACATGTAGACCTGAGGATAACTAATTCACCCTTCCCCTCTCAGTTATTCTAAAATCATTCTAACAGTAAATTGAGAGAAGAAAAGTACTTTGAAAATTCATTGAACTAAGGAACTTCATTGTTCCCAAGTTGGATACCATACAGAGGATTCTATGAGAGACATAAATTTTGACTAGATCTCCACCCCCACCTGATCTTATTCATGATGTGGAAACATATTATGTGTTGTATGGGAAGATTCAGATATTGGGCATCTTGAGAAAGACCTGGAACACAAATATTGTCACTTTAAAGGATAGTTTTTCAAATGTTTTCAAGCATATATGAATATACGATTAGTATAGGATTTTGGTAGAGAATTTTGTCTTTTTGACCATCTTTTCCATTGGTGTCTGTGTGTAAGAAAATACACCTTCATGAAATTAAGATTGAAAGCAACAATTCTATGGAAACATAAAACAAGTTAATCTAAGAATTGAAGCTAAAAAATCTATATCATCTCATGGTTCTCTATCCAAGCTTTGTTAAGAGAGCTCTTAGGCTTAATCTCTCTTAAGGAAAATCCTAGAATGAGATATGTATGAAAATTAAATGCTCCAATCTAGCTAGAATGCTCAAAATGCTCCAAGATTATATGAGAAAATAAAAAATGCTCCTAAACATGATATGCTATATGTAATGCAAATGCTAAAATTCTCTCAAAAATCTCTCAAATGCTCCTCATATGCTCTCAATGTACCTATAATAAGGATGCTTTTGCTCTTGAATTCTTGGATCCCAAACACAAAGGAAATGGCTTGTATTTATAGCATTCTCCCAAGGGTAGGGGGTAGAGTGAGTTGATCATGATCAAAGTTTGGTTAAGTCAAAAGCTTTGAGGTGCTCTCAAATGGAGGGAAAATTGGTTGGTTTTCTCAAAGATATTAGGAATTAAATAACTCCATCATTTAATTAAATTAGCCATGGAAGGGTGATTGTGTTGGATTTAATCCTTTTGATTTGAACTATACAATTGAAAAATCAATTGCATTATTTGATTAATCCCTTTAGGCTTGAATTTAATTATTTGATTTCATGATTATTTGATCTTTTAATTTGATTTTGATTTTGTTCCTTTTGATTTGCTAAATGTTCATTTGATTTGATCCATTTGTTTTGCATTGATATTTTGAAGCATTTGGCTGAGATTTATAGTTTGAAATGCTTGAGATACACCTCGTCAATTTTAGGTGTCTACAAATGCCCCTCTTTGAATTGACGTGCGAAGCACATTGATTCAAAGAAAGATTGATTGTCATGATCATTGAGCTAATACTAATGAGCTGATATGAAAACCTGATAT
This sequence comes from Thuja plicata, assembly GCA_018584345.1. NCBI lineage: Eukaryota > Viridiplantae > Streptophyta > Pinopsida > Cupressales > Cupressaceae > Thuja > Thuja plicata. The sequence continues at coordinate 461,791 of MU225970.1, read as the reverse complement.
GAAAATCTGATATGAAACTCCGTTATGAAAATCCAATATGAAACCCTGATATGAAAATCCTGATATGAAATCCCGATATGAAACCCTGATATGAAATCTCTGATATGAAACCCTAATATAAAATCTCTGATATGAAACCCTGATACGAAATCCCGATATGAAACCCTGATATGATATTTCTGATATGACACTCCGATTTGAAACTCCGATTGATAAAGTTTGAAATTTTAATGCCCCAAATTTGATACAAGATATGCTGCAGAATCCCAATTTGATGATATGATGATGCCCCCTCGGAAATGGAATCATATTGATCGTAGGTAAAAGTTGTTGATGAAAAAGGTTAATAGGATAGATCCAAGATGATCACATTTCTGATAAACAATGATGGGAAAAGATGTCGAACAAATGCCCCAGTGTGAAAAATATACAGATTAGGTTTGACTGGGTCAAAAATCTCATAAAATAGGTTAAAATAGCTTAAATAGGATAAAAAACCCAAAATTACTATTCATTTTCACTTTTCACTATTGAGATTTTGCTGTGAGCTTCTGACGACTGATAGCGATGGTGGTCCCCATACGAGAGCACAGGTTTGAGTGAGAGCACCGATATCAAAGACCTCCTGACTAGGGGCCTCCGGTGAGTGGTTTGAACCCTCTTGGTGCATTTATTGCTTTGAAAATTGCATTTAATGCATGTTTTTATTGCTTTTTAGAAAATTATTAGCAAAATGCCACTTAGGATAGGTAAAATGTCATGTAGGGTAGTAAAAAGCCGCGTCCATGCTGTGAAAAGCCGCGTATGTGCAATCCTTAGCCGCATAGGAGCTAGGTTAGAATTGCCACCCAAAATAGGAAATGCGACGCCTGAAAACACCATGTTTTAAAAGCCGCATATGATGTTTGAAATGTTGCGTAAGCCTGCAAAAGGCCGCCTAATTGGTAAAGTGCCACCTCCACGTGGTAAAAAGCCACATTTAAAGATTAAAAAGTTGTTTAGATTAAAAATCCGCGTACACTCAGTTAATTGCCGCCTACCATAAAGTCAAAAGTTGATATAGGAAAATAGATGAAGTTAGTTCAATTGATCATCCAGATGACTCAATCAGGTTCCAAGCTAGAAAATATTCGTCCAGAATGTCACGTAGTGTTTAGGATGTTAGAAAAGTCATAATGATGAATGTTTGATAGGTCAAGCAGATATGATTACAAATTATCCTTATGTCTCACGATATAGAGGTTAGGAGCAATAAGTTGATACGCTCAAGTTAGAGCAAAGATAGATTTAATATTATGTGATTGACTTAGAATGGTTCATCAAGAGAAAAACTAGCATGATGCACTTTGTTTCAAAATGTAGGAGCATTACTGCAAGTTGTGAGTGTGAGGTGTAGTGCTATGGATATTTGATCTGGTAGATGAGCTTATGCCTCCTGAGTGGTGTACTATTGAGATTTGTGGACTTAGTTTCCTCTTAGATCTTCCTCGGTTTCAATTGAACTGAGGTTTATTGACAGCGATGGCACTCTGACCATAATACCTTTCATTTACCTCTAGGTGAGATGACTATTACGCCAGAGGATGTATATAGACTATTGAGGATACTAACTCATGGAGAGCAGGTGTATTATGATGCAGTATATGATAGCAGTGTTTGCAGACGGGTGTTTGGAGACAACACCATTGCAAATGATTGTATTACTTGGGCACAGTTTGCCTCATTTCCCACCCTACCAACATTATTACGAGCTGTGATAGGGGGATTATTATTGCCAGATAGGAGAGGTCATGGTTTTGTAGTCAGATGGGGCCAGATTATAGAGGACTTGATTGCTCATCCACGGAGATTGGATTGGGGTTCCTGAGTGTTGGCAAAGTTGTATCATCATTTGCATGAGATTGTATATCGGTGCAGTGCAGCTATTTCTGTAGGTGCAGTGTTGTTACAGTTATGGACATGGGAGCATATCCCAATTACAAGGCCAGTCTCAGCGTGAGTTCAGGGTTGTGGTTACCCTTATGCATTTTTATATGATGGCATGGTTGTCCAGCATTGTCTAGGCAAGGTTGATTTTTAGAGACGCATGTTTGATGATATTGATCAGGTGGTATGGAGGTTGTATCTGCAGTGTGAGAGGTGGCGAGAGGATGACGATGAGCTACCCTATATGTTTGCACCTCAATGGATGATAGGCCAATCACCATTGGTGATTGAGAGATTTTGTTGTGGGAGAGTGCTACGCTAGTTCGGCTGGATGCAAGATATGCCACAGGGTATGGCACTATATGCTCGAGTATAGGCTGAGAGGTCGATGTGGGGAGCATAGGTTGACTACCAGTCAGCCTATCTACAGATAGATCAGCTGGGATATGGTGTTTGGGATCTGATGCCATAGGTGGTGGATGGGGGGATGTCAACAGAGTACTGAGAGTGGTTTCTACGACATCGATTCATGAGATTCACGGATCTGGCAGAGATGATCCCTGATGTTGATGAGCTTTCCAATGATGATGGTGATGGTGGAGATGATGGGGATGGTGGTGGTAGATGACACCAGTGCAAAGTTCAGAGGGAACCTAGAGCACCATAGGTACAGAGAGCAGCTAGGCCTCAGATGAGAGGAGGGCATGCGAGAGGCCAAGGTGGTGGTTTTAGACAGCCTAGGCAGAGGAAAGCAGGTGGATAGGTGCCTAAGGGTAAGGCTCCTTTGAGAGTAGATGCAAATTGGGCTAGGCATAGGCACAGATAGGTCCAGGTGGCTAGACAGGTTCTTGGACAGATACCACAAGTTGACCCATAGGTCAGCACAGCACAAGTTATACCACAGGTACCTTTAGCACCTTAGGAACCATGTGCTCTGCTAGCATCATAGGCACCTCCAGTGCCTCTAGTTTTAGATGATATAGTGCAGGATGTTTGGGGGTTATAGGCTGGGATGACTACAGTTATAGTGAGATTAAATCAGGTCACGACCATGCTGCAGCAATTTCTTGCTACTCTGGCTCAGTAACCGACCAATGCAAGCACTAGTCAGGCACCTCCTGGTGCATAGGATAGAGCAGGTGACAGGGATCTAGATGGTGCAGGGGGTTCAGGCACAGGTTTGGCTGGAGATGGATCAAGTGCCCCTGCTGGGTCATGAGACAGATATGGACCCAGGATGTATTGTATCATATGTATTTTTTATCAGAACTTTGATGCATGGACCATTGTATTGATGTATCTTTGATGTACTGATTATGTTATAGACAATGATGATGGACATTTATCTATGTTGATCTTTGATTCCTCCCTTGATGATGTCATGAGATTTCCTTTTATGCATGTATATATGTTTCTATGATGCATTTATTTCTATTGTGCTATGGATGCAAATGTCTTAGAGTAGGACATAGATAAATGGATGCAAATGATGTTAATGCAATTTATCTCTATATGTTTTTCTGATTTAACCA
>MU225970.1:428444-440838 GCA_018584345.1 Thuja plicata | reverse complement strand
TATGCAAAGCCACATGGGCATTCCCCTTACAATATTCTGTAGGACAAAGCCTTGAATTATTACCCAGATCTACCCAGAACTTCCCTAGACAACACTACGGGTCTTCTTTATATAGGCAATTTCCACCGCCCGAGAAGGTTCCAAAAATCTAGCCATTAAGGCCGACTACCTTTAGAATTTAATTATTTTTCACTTTTATTACAAAAGGGTCGGCTTTAAATATTTACAAAACATGAGATTAGGTAGCCCAACTTCTGGAAGCCATAACTTTTGAACTGTAGCTCTGTTTGGCTATTATAACCACTTTCCAGAAAGGGAAGATTGCGATCTATAGCGCTTGACTGCAAAGCGCCAATCAGCCAGGGGTTCGACCTCGATTCAGAGCCTCTAAGGTCTTGAAAATTGAGCTCAAAGATTTTGCACCCTAAAATCTCAATAGTAAATCCTTAATAACTTCGCCAATACAGATGATCTGGCAATGAAATTCAACTGGAATTCTTATATGACTAAGATGAACCTTCACATGGAAAATTAGAACATTCTGAGTTCAAACGACCAAGTTACTAAAAATAGTAAGTTTCCAAAAATAGCAGCTTTGTACAAAATAGCCCTTATTGAATAGAAAAACACTTTTTTTTTGGGTGATGCAAGATTGCCCTTACACCCAGGATGCTCCTGCATCATAATGTGTCCAATTGTATTTGAAAAATCTGGAATTGTTTGTTCATGATATCAATGGGGTTAGCCTCTGCTTCTTCTTTCTTGAGTTTGGTGAAATCATAATCGTTTGGAAGCTTGAGACCCGTTTGTGCTAGGTCCAGGAAGTATTTCTCTTTTTCCTTTTCCAATACTTTGTCCACGAGTTTCATAAAGAAAGGGCTTTGCATAGCCTTGGTAACCTTTTCATCGGTTAACTCCTCATCATTAGGGTCCATATTTCTCCCGTTATTGGTTTTGTTCATCCCTTGATTATTAGGATCCATGTTTGTCCCTCCATTGGTATTGTTGTTGGATCCTTTGTTGTTAGGATCAACATTTCCTTGTTGATTCATATCCTTGTTTATGTGATTAATCTGATCGGGATCTATATGACCGAATGGAAAAGACATCCTCAGTTTTGTTTCTTTGATGGGTTCGTGTATGGGATTCGCAGAAAAAGGATCACCCAGGAAGGGACACTCTTGTCTCAGATAAGACCCATCTGGTTGGAGGGTAGTCTTGATGTAATGTGATCAAGTAAAAACTGGCATTAACATATGTCAAATGAAGATCTAAGGTTTTTAAACTTGCTTAAATGACCAATTCATGTATAAATTTGTGAAATGCCCAATAATGGCGGATTCTAATGAAGATAGGTATCCACAGTGATAGAACATTTAAAAGGGTATCCAAAAATCAAATTTTCTTGTTTTCAAACTTTCGGCAGGTACCCACTATTTTCCTTTTAAAAATTCCAGGTGGCTCTTACCTGTGTGTAGGCGGCCTTTTAATGATAATACACGGCTACTGGAAATTCTTTACGCAGCGCTCTGCAGTTGGTAGGCGGGTTTGTCTATTGCCAAGCATTTTGGAAATATTTGTACGCTACTCTTTTCGGTTAACAAGCGGTTGTTTACTGTTATGAAGCAGTGTTTTAAGTTTAACAAGTGGCCCAGCTTTGATTTTAAGCGGCTCTGAAATGATTATACGCGGTGCTTTGCTGATCATATTTGATTTTGACAATTTTATTGATGTTTTCGGGGTTTAAAATTTTAAGGTCTTTGATCAAATTTATCAAAAAGTATTCTTGCATGAAAATGAAGTACAAACTCAACACACACATAAAATTTGCATCATATCCCTAAAAAACACACTAAAGTGTATGTTCTCAGATGTTTTAACAGGTTTGCACAAGAATGTCTTCCAAGCAATCTACCTTAGCATCAACAAATTTGGCTTTTAAATCATGGCTCTACCTAGGTAGGTCTGCTATTCCGGTCTAAAACTTGACAAGATCCTTTACCCCTTTGAGGGATTCCCACATGCACAAAAGTATGATTTTGCGCAATCCCAAAGGACTACTAGAGGAAGTGAGGATGGCTTGCACACGGTTTAGTCACTTCCTGATTAAGAAAAAGTGCATTATTTATAGTGGGTTAGATGATATTGTGGTAAAAGCAAATATCTCCCACTTTGGGTCGTTCCCTCTCACCGTCCTTGTAAGGAAATTCTCAGGAGGTAGGCCCTTTAAAGCTCTAATTAGCTAGCATGTTCATGAAAAGTGAGAATTGAACTTGGTCCAACAAGTTTGGGAATTTGATTCACTCAAAGAGTGAAGAGCATATCCCTATTGTTTTCCTTTTGTTCCAAACACTTCAAACATATTTGTTCATTTTCAACCCCTTAACAAGAAGGTTCTTAGAATTGAAATGTGTGGTTCAATTGTTTATCCTTGTCTTTCTACCAAATTGGCTTTGCACGTTTGGCTTTTTTTGATTCACTTTGAAAAGTGAAGAGCATATGCCTAATGCTTGTTCAATTTGGATGAAATAGAGGATTTTCTACTTATGCTAGATTTAAAGGAAAGCCACAATTTGATCAAATGCAAGCTTGATGAGATAAGTACTTGATTTCGAAGCTAGCAAAAGGCTAGGTGCATTTTTTAGTTTTTGCTTATTTTTACTCACCTAGTGGCGATCGTTCCCATTCCATCTCCTCCAACAAGTTAGTCAACACAAAGCACAACAAAGTGAAGAAAACTTGGAAAAACCTTAAATGACACAAATACCTCCTAAAATCTCTTTTCAAATGAACAATTTATCAATTAAAGCCTTTAAAGAAGTAAGCATGCAAACTCAATTAGAGAGTAGGAAATTTTCGTTTATATGCAAAGAACACCTTAATATAATGATCATAAAAATGCTCTTCCTCAAACAAACTCTCTAATAAATTTGCATTATGTATCTCTTTATCATTCTTGGTTTTGATCCTTACCTCTTTGCTAGGCTTGGAGATCCGCCTCTCTGGTTTTTGTACCTTTTGGTGATTTTTCATCTGCAGAATAGGAAAATACAGAGAATTACACTAGTGACAGAAATAATTAAAACTTGATTTAAAGCAAAAATGATTACGCGGCATTTAACAACTAAACAGCGACTATCAAATATTACTAAGCGTAATTTAAATCTTTAGACACAGCTGTTAAATTCTTAAACACAGCTCTTAAAATACCACAGGCGGCTAAATAAAAGTAGCAAGTGGTTCGGGAAATATAAAATGCGGTTAGAGATAGCTGGTAGGCAGCTGTTAAAAATTCACAGGCGGTGCACTTTATCTAACAGGCGGCATGATTTATCTAGTAGGCGGCCCACTTTATCTCAGACGTGGCAGTAGAAAGAAAGACGGAGACGAATCAAGCTCCGTAGGAGGCATTTTGTTGTTCGTAGGTGGCTCTTAGTGTAGCATACGCGGCTCTTCTCCTATTTTCTGCAAGAAAAACACCAAGAACAAAGAAAAAAAACCAAATACTATCACAAAAATGTTAGTAAAGAGGCTTAGAGCCCCACGGTGGGCACCATTATGTGTGTAAGAAAATACACCTTCATGAAATTAAGATTGAAAGCAACAATTCTATGGAAAGATAAAACAAGTTAATCTAAGAATTGAAGCTAAACAATCTATATCATCTCATGGTTCTCTATCCAAGCTTTGCTAAGAGAGCTCTTAGGCTTAATCTCTCTCAAGGACAATCCTAGAATGAGATATGTATGAAAATTAAATGCTCCAATCTAGCTAGAATGCTCAAAATGATCCAAGATTATATGAGAAAATAACAAATGCTCCTAAACATTATATGCTATATGTAATGCAAATGCTAAAATTCTCTCAAAAAGCTCTCAAATGCTCCTCATATGCTCTCAATGTGCCTATAATAAGGATGCTTTTGCTCTTGAATTCTTGGATCCCAAACACAAAGCAAATGGCTTGTATTTATAGCATTCTCCCAAGGGTAGGGGGTAGAGTGAGTTGATCATGATTAAAGTTTGGTTAATTCAAAAGATTTGAGGTGCTCTCAAATGGAGGGAAAATTGGTTGGTTTTCTCAAAGATATTAGGAATTAAATAACTCCATCATTTAATTAAATTAGCCATGGAAGGGTGATTGGGTTGGATTTAATCTTTTTGATTTGAACTATACAATTGAAAAATCAATTGCATTATTTTATTAATCCCTTTAGGCTTGAATTTAATTATTTGATTTCATGATTATTTGATCTTTTAATTTGATTTTGATTTTGTTCCTTTTGATTTGATAAATGTCCATTTGATTTGATCATTTTGTTTTGCATTGATATTTTGAAGCATTTGGCTGAGATTTATAGTTTGGAATGCTTGAGATACACCTGGTCAATTTTAGGTGTCTACAGTGTCAAAGGGGGAGAAGAGTTTGTGTAAAAAATGAATACTTATCTTAGTGGGGGATTTTTTTTTTTGAAGAAGTTTTTGGGAGTTGGTATTTTGGGATGGGTACTTAGACATTTTTCACTAAGTGTTTCCATCAATGCCAAAGGGGGATATTGTTGGAAAGAGTAAATTGGCAATGTGTGGTATGTTGTCATTGATGGAAATTATATAATTTACTCTTGGTCACTTATAATATACTTTGCCTATTGAAATTTTTGGTGATGAAAACAACTAAGTATCGAGAACAGTTAAGGATACAGGTTCAGAGATCAAGACAATACAAACATAGGTTAAAGTATCTGATGCTGTGAATCTCGAGACTAAAAGATGACAACATGGTATATCTAATCCCATGATTGTAATTTTTTATGATACTGATGGATGAAGATAGGATTCACTAAGCATCATGTTGACAAAGAATTATCTTATGCATATTGGATCAATCAACGATCCTATTGAATCGATGATCTGATTTGTTGGATGACATATCTAGTTTGGGCCGACTTCTTACATGGTAAATTTTGATTGGTATAGGTTAGCATTGAGTTTTGGTCCATGTTTTGAATCATGGAGGTACACATTTCATATTCTCATATTAGAGCCGACTAAGTTAATGGTATGGGCCTATGATCAAGTATATACAATCAGGTTTTTGATGCAAAGACATATGGTTGTTGATGTGATGATATGAAAGTGATATTATTGTAAAGATTAGATTATGTATATTTGGAGCCTCCCTTGAACTATATTTGAATTATTGGTGTTGTTAATCAGTTTAGTTTTGGGATTGTAAGTCCTTTATATATTGTAACTTGTATTTGATCAGTGAACCCGACTGAGGGCCAGATCAATATTTTGTAATTGAACAGTGTGCTCTTGGTTGTAAGCCTAAATGCATGTGAATTCCCCTCTTATGAAATTATACCTTTAACAGGGTACTTATTACTATAGTACTACTGATATTTGTGGGTATCCATCCCCACCGGGTTTTTTCCCTTAACCTGGTTTTCCTAAATAAAAAATCACGGTGTTCTGATGTGGTTACTATTTATCTTGTTCTATTTACTTTTGGTTACTTGTGGAATTAAGTTGTGGGTTTTGTTTTTTAAGTTCAAATATACTACTGCACTGATTCACCCCTCCTCTCGGTGCTTCCTAATCCTAATCCTAACTGAAGCAACAATTATCCCTTCAAATGTAGTACATCCAAATCTTCAAGGGAACCAAAAAGGTGAAGAAGATGCTTGCATAAATTTCATCAAGCTGACACTCATCGATAAACTTGATGGAAATCAGGGCTCTATTAGTCACCCTTCAAATGAGTAGGATCCACCAGTGATTGATCAGCCTCATGGATATGCAAACTCTACCAATGATCCCTTGAGGATCAATCTCTATAGTTGGTTGAACATGGAGTTTACCCTTTGGCTGGGCATGAGGTGTGCATGATTACAATCTCTTCATGTGAGTGGTTTCCTCATGGGAAGAGGAAGTTGCACCTGAGCATTGAGATTCTAGATCATCATTTTTGGGAAGTAATTGATTGGCATGACAACTTGGGATCTGCACATCGATGTGTTTGATGATTGGCTTCAATGGGATCCTGATGACACTAGGCATAGAAATGTTTATGTGAGAGTGGAGTAGTGAAAGCTTGACGAGGATTTACTCTTCTCGCCTACATCCAAGTGTGTGCACATGGTCATGTTACAGCATGGAGATTTCAGTAGATATGGCTACTGACATCCACACATGGTTTGGGATCATGGAGATTCACAATAGGAAAGCGGTTTGATGATGGATTGCTTGAGAGATAGCGATCTCTTGGTGGTGAGGTTTTGTAATGTCCCTAAATCAATGGAGTGAAATAATTTATTAGGGTGGTTCCAAAATTTAAATAATATCATAAGGATCTATTTAATTAATAAATAAATAAAAGGGGCCCAAGTAATAAAATAATAAATAAAATGATGTCGACCCATGGTAACCTTCTAGAAACTTCTTGGAGGCCTTTATAAGGCGATGGTTGGAAATGTAGGAGAGCATAATGGAGTTTATGTTTCTTATGTATTTGCAAATGCTAGTTGGAGTTCAACACTATTTATAGTTTCAGAGGTGCAAGACCCTCCCTATTGTGTATTTGTAGTTTCGGTGGGAGTCATTCCTTAGCCTAGTCTATTGTTAGAGATATCACTTCAGATATTTTACTTTATACTTCATTGTCAAGTTTGTAAAGTCTTTAGTTAAAGAAAACTTTGATTTAATATAAGAAATATCTTCATAATCTAACAACACACATATTTGGTTCTTGGCGATTCAATCCATCATTGGAGTATATTATTTCTTGCATGTGCATTCTATAATATTTAATAAAAGATCTAAAAATAGATAATCATTGTGATCTTGGCCATTTAATCTTCTAGACTGTACGAGTGTAGTGCCACATGTGAGGATTGAGTGTGGTATAGTGGAAGTGTTTTGACTGGTATGGTGGTAGTGTGCTAATTGGTACGATGGTGGTGTGATGAATGGTATGGTGACAATGTGCTACTGGTGCAATGGAAGTGTATTTATGGTATGGTAGTAGTGTGTTGACTGGTATGGGGGTGGTGTGTTGATTGGTACGGTGACATTTTGATACTGGTACAGTGATAGTGTGCTACTGGTATGATGAAAGTGTGCTATTGGTATGGTGGAAGTGTGATGACTAGTATGATGGAAGTGTGCTACTAGTACGGTGGAAGTGTGATGAATGGTATGATGGAAGTGTGTTGATTGGTATGGAGGAAGTGTTTCAAATGGTGAGTTTCAAAGGGTTTCAGAGTGCAAATTGTAGTGTGCAGAGTGTGTAATCCATCTGTGTAGTGTATAATGTGTAGCATGCAGAGTGCATTCATGCGGTGTGCAGTGTGTGGAGTGAAAGTGAGCATGTGGAGTGTGGAGTGTATTCATGAAGAGTGCAGTGTGTGTTTTGCGGAGTTTCGAGTGTGGAGTGTGAAGTGAGGAGTGCATTGTATGGAGTGCAGAATGCAGAGTGTGCGACGTGTGGTGTGTAGTTGTGTGGTGTACATGTGTGGAATGTGGAGTGTGTGCAAAGTACAAAGAGTATGAGTGATACATGGAGAGTGCCAAAGGTGGACTGCATGAAGTGTGGTGTGCGGTGTGCAGTGTGTTGAGTGCGAAGTGCATGTGATGCGCAGAGTTAAAATGTGTGGTGTGTGATGAGTGCATATAGAGTACAAAGTGCAGTGTGTAGACTAAGACATGCAGGGTGAAGATGGTGGTGTGTAAAGTTCAGAGTGTGGAGTACCAAGTGTTAAATGCCAAGTGCATTTTTTTTTATGGGGAAACATGAGCTCAACTATCATTACATATTTAGTGCCTAATTTGAGTTGGTACATTACACAATTATATGACTTGCAAAAGTATGATACTCATGTCTAAAGGTGCTGAAAGAGATAAAAGTAAGAGGAAATACATGGAATTTCATACATACATTTATTCATCTATGCTCCACACATAATAAAACAATCCTTGAGAAGGTAGAATCATTGAAATCTATTGAATAAATGATGCTACATAGCAGTATAAAACTTTGAAATTGAGTTACAAAAATCATCACTCCTGCTAAAAGAACCCAAAATTGGTTACAATACAACAGGGAAGAAATGGTAAGAAACCCTCCACAACTAAAGCCTCTACCCATATTTATGATTTTCAAAGGATATCTGCATCATAAATGCAAACAATAACTTCTTGGTCAGATGTTGTAAAGAGGCCAAATTTTGAGCCCCTCAAACAATTCAAAAAGGCTAAAAAGGTGGTCAAAAAGTTAATAATTGTCATACCATTATAATAGCTCCTCATTAATGCATCTAAATCCCTCAAAAAGCTCATAAAGAGCTCTTGAACAACAATAACTCCCTCATAACTTCTCTCTTATCCCCCTCTGACTTTAACACCCATCATAACTCTGCAATAATAACTCTTTTGACATTCAAAGTAATAATAAGTATTTATTTTCCACTACAATGAATAGTTATCAAAGAATTTATTATTTATTATTTTAATAAATACTGATTATATTAATAATATTCATTAAGCGAACACTAAATCAATTATTAATAATATTAATATAATAATATTTATTCAAATAATAATTATAAATTATTTAATAATATTATTAAATGGTACAAAAATAAATATGTATTATTACTTTTTAAAACCTATTTTTCCATATTTTTTATTTTTAAACCATTTTAATAAAATGACTTATAATTGTATCACTTTAATAAATAGTTTTACAATTCAAAACCATGGAAAAATATGGAGAATACAAAAAGTCATTAAGTGATAAGTTTTATCACTTGGCAAATTTTCTAAAAATCCATATCTACTCATGCGAGAGAGAGTTGGAGAAAACATAAACAAAGAAAGACATAAAAATGCCTTACAAAGTTGACCTAGGGTAAAGCAACCCTAAATCGACACATCTCCTGCATTTGATATTTTCATTCACACTTATTTGTCATGAACCGCCTATGGAGAACGAACTACATGTTGGGATAATGGAGAGGTGTGTACTGAGAGGGGAGGGGTGAATCAGTACCCTTAAAAACTTTTAACCAATTCTTTGTAACCACTGTTCTGTATTAACTGACTGAGTAGATTGCACACCCCAAACATATAGTATCACTTTTGAAATATAAATGCATGTAAATTAAACAATACACATACATAAAATTAAGTACTCATGACACTAGTATTTTGGTATCGCAGAAAACCCCTATTAGAATGTAAAAACTGCGGTGGGGATGAGACCCATAAAACTTCACTACTACAAAAATAAAGTTAACCTGTTATAGATTTACAAAGAATGATCACTTCTGATGATCTTACCCTATTAGGAGTAACAATGATATCGATTAGATATACCTCATGTAATGATTTTGCAACACAATCTATGTGTGCACTCAGTTAAGAGATTTACAATAAGATAGTTAAGTCTACTCTGTTAAGAGATTTAGGGTCTATTACTATTATTAAAGAGTAACAAAAATTTGATCTGAAACATATACAATCTCAATATTGCTGATATAGATCCATTATGTTCATACAAAAATATATCACCTCAATGTGAATGATAATACCTTCTTCTCTGTTCTGCTTGGTAGCCTTGCCTTAGTTCTAAAAACTTATTTGTGCAATGTAGTCTCTATCCTTAAAATCCTTGTCTGAGCTTTGATGTCTGTAGTCTGGAGGCTACTTGATCATTTCTTGATCAACTTACATTACAAAATTTGACATCTATACATTTATATATCAAATAATATGACCTAATTAGGCTTAGAAATTACATCCTTACCCTAAGATCAACACTGTACAAAATTTACCTTGATCATCTACACATAGGAGACATAAACAATTAATGTTGTAAATCCATAATTATTGTCCTCCTTGATCATGTAAATTATTATCTAGGTTGGATACAAAGTTGTTACATAGAATGATGTGCCATAATAAAATTTTAGGTGGTCTCTATTCCACTCGATTATTGTTGTCTCTCGGTGCTTAGTGTTGTTTGTGTATCTCGGTTATACTGGTGTTCGGTTACGCTGTGTAGCTCGGTGATGTTCACTTCTCAGTATACTCTGTCTACTTAGTAATCATTGTTCTCGGTTAACTTTGGATGTGATCAGTGCTCTCAGTTAACTCTGTACTTTGGTGATTAGACCGCCTGTATTTTTGTGACTCTGTTACCGACTGTTCATTATGTCTGCTTGATAACTAATGACAACTTCAATGTGCAATTGGAGTAACACTATGGTTTGGGGAAGTCTAAAAATCTTTTGATACACTTTCTTTAAGAGATTTTTAGATGCCTCATGAATATCTTAGTGAGGTCGAGCCCAATGTATATAGAAAAATGATGCATGTGGAGGACTTCTTTGGTTTGTTTTGAAGACTTCCACTACTTTTTTGCAAATTCAAAGAATATGTACATGTATCTCAAAGAATCTCTCTTCAATCACTCTGTACAGGCCGCGGCCTACCTTAATCACTCCTTGTTCATGAACCTTGAATGACTATTTCATTCTTTATTGTTCTAAGGTTTTTCTTTCGCTGGGATAATAGTTTGACATTAAAGAGTTAATTTAAAAACCTCCATTTTTTGTATCTTATTGTTGCAAAAAAGAAAGCTTATGCTTGCATCTTGTTTAAGACTTATTTGGATCGTCAAGCTCAAAATGTGTGAATTGAAGTGCTTGGTTTCTCTCTACCTTTGTCTATGGATTCCATGCCACTTTTTTTAGTAATTTTTTTGTTCTATAAACATATTATATGTTGTAACTTCATTGTAGAATAATAAAAAATAGGGATTTTACTCTATACCTTTGCATTTCTCATGTGTAAATATTCCATCATCGAGCTAAGCTTTGTGGATGTAGCTCTTCTTAGGTTTTGAACCAGCAGAACTCGAGGGTTTTTATATGGTCAATTATCTTTGTATAGGGAAAGTTCACCTTGAATGCACACTTGAAAAAAAAATAGGAACTCTCAAAGCTTTGGAAACACTCAAGGATTTTGTCAAACAACAATTGTCTCAGCTGAGAAATGATAACTTTTTAAAAATAAAATCAAAGATCAGTAAACAAAAAACAAAAATAAATCACCAATATATTGAACCCTTCATGAAGATGTTCTTCACTTTACCAAAAACTTGATACACTGTTATTTTCACATTGTATTTATTATCATTCTCATTTCTCCTTAATATAAGGTGTTTTTTGTTCCCTTGCATAAAATGTTATTTTTATACATGATGATCTAACCTTGAAAAGATTGCCTACCTAAAATGCTACTCCTCAGACTCAGTACTGACACTATCTCTTGAGTATCACTGTGACTGTTGTTTTTTATTAAAAAATCAGCCAGAACGAGGGGGATGACCCAACATAGAAAACAAAGCTAGCACGAGAAGTGCCAGACTAACAGCACAAACCATCGAGATCACACCCTCAGCTTATCCCCTTCTTAAAAATTAAAAACAAAAAACTAGTAACCACAGGCCCCAACTTCACCACAAAATTGGTAACCATCCTGTGATCACTAACATACCCCAACTTCACAATGAAATTGGTAACCAGCTTGTGAACATCAGTAGCAGTTGTATAGTCAGAAAATGGAAGCACTTCCATGGTAGACTTGTTTAGCTTTCTAAGTAGGTGGTTTTGGGTCATATCAAGCACCTTGAATGGGTTCTTGACTTTGACCTAGCTTTCCCCCTATTCTGCCTCTTATACCACTTCTTTCTATCCAGTTTTTGGCATCCTAGACTGCAGATATGAGGTTTTTGACTTCAGGGTCAGGGTCAAACTTTTGGGTCTATGTCAACCTTGACCCTAACCTAGGTTAGGGTCAACCTCAACCTTGACCTAGGTCAAGGTCAACCTTGACCTTGACCCAGGGTTCAAATCTTAGGGTCCCACAGTTTCCAGATCTCTAGTTATTTCCCGCTTCCAGGTTGGCTGTTTCGGGTTCTGAAGCGTTGATTCCTAAATTATATTTAACTTAGGTCCTCTCCTAGGGGTAAAGGCTTTAATGGGAATTTAATTCTCCTATTTCATCCTCCTTAGAAGATTGTGCCCTAATTTCAAATAAAAGGAATCCTTTCTCTCCCATTTTCTCTAAGTCTTCCAAGTGCAAAAAGCTCTAACCAAGAATTTGTTCAAGCATCCATTGTTCTACATGTTTTCAAGCTCTCAAGGTGTTCAATTCTTCCTCTCAAGAATTCAATTCCTCCATTGAAGATCAAGGATTCAATATTTCAAGCCTTTGAAGGGATTTGGTTCAAGTATTCAAGATTTATCACTCAAGCCCTAGATCTAGCCATCATGAGGGTGTGATCTTCCTTCAAGATCCTTTGTGCATCCTCAAGACTCTTTCATCAT
>MU225970.1:403291-423542 GCA_018584345.1 Thuja plicata | reverse complement strand
AATTCTACTACTTGCTAGCATTCTTATTTCAATTATTGATTTCAAGGTTAATTCCTAAATCAGGGTTTGACTAAGGCAAACCCCTCCCCCACAACAAAAAAACCTCTTTTTCTTGCAGGTACAGGTTCAGGACTATAGATTTGAGACCAGATCTGGATACCCTTTTCGGCCAACTTTCAGGATCCACGAACAAAGTCACTTTTAGATTTGTGCAAGTCAGGGTTGACATTATTGGGTCAGGGTTGACATTTGTGGGTCAAGGTAAACCTTTTTCATAAGATCACATTGGAACAGAAAAATATTTATGGGTTTTGTTCGTCTCTGTGTTTCCTTTTCGGATCATACTTCAGATTTTCCAGAAACTGAGTACAGACCCCAGAAAATAGCATTCTTTGATCTGAAATATTTCAAGGTTAGTAATTTTCTATCATTCATTTCAATTCAAATCCTTAATCATTCTAAATCTATAACACATTTACATTCATTTCAAAACACATTTTAAGAGGGAAACCTAGGATCTCCTTCTTTATTCTTATTTCCAATAGATTGATTCATTTATGCATTGATCCTTTTTGGGTTGATCAATTTGGATCCTTCCTTTGTGCATTTGAGAATAAAATGGAATATCTTATTTATCCCTCCACTCTTAGAATTAAATGTAAGGTGATAAGTGATTTGAGTATCAAAACACTCTTATTCCATAAATAATCATTTTTCTCCTTTACAGCAGTAAAGTTCTTAAAAATCCTAACAATAACATAAAACCAATTAACATTCTTATGACCAACATAGTTTAAAAACACCATAAAAAATTGGCCCTTAATGGCTGACCACCAGTAGCAGCTAGAGAAAAATATCATTAAAAAAGAATAGAAGGAAAATCACTTAGGGTTTTCCCCCCCTCAATTTAGAAGCAACTTCAGCTAGTCCTCTGCAAGAAACTGGAAGAGCTTCCCATCATTCTTTTCCTCATCTGAAGTCTTTGAACTCTCCAAGTACAGAAGTTGAAGAGTTGTAGCCATCGAATGCATCACTTTAACAATGAATTCCGCAATTATTGAATCTCTCTCCTAGCTCCCTGATTTCATCCTTCATCACCTGTAGGTAATTTTTGGATCCCAAGTCCTGAATTAAGTCATAGAGCCTCTTAATATCACCCTTCATTCGATTCAGGTAGGCCTTAACCTCCTCATCACTTTCCTCTGGGACCCCATCTTTATTCCCCCATGTAGCCTTCTTAGCCGCAGTAACCTCCGGCTAGCCCAAAGGTGAGGTAGCCGTAAGCGACGACTCTTTCATCTATTCTACCATCAATTTATTTTTGGAGAAGTCCACCATGGGAAATTTAAAAATAGCCAAAATTTGGGTAGATTCCTTAGTCGGGGTATCTTTACCTTTGTCTCTGTCTAAGCTTTCCTCCTTAATTTCATTTTTTTTCCTTTTCTTTTTTCATCACTACTTCCTTTTCTACTCCCTTCTTCCTCCTATGAATCCCCCTCTTCATCTTCAACCTCCAGGTATCTTTTCCTGACCACCTTCTATTTAACCCACATGTTGGATGCAATCCTGTGGGATCTCCTCCTGTTGTCATTGTCTTTCTCTTCCTCCTCCAAGTCAATGTTTATTTGAACTTCTCCCACTATACCAGCTTTGTCTTGGTGTGAGTTCTTGGGATTATTCCTCGTGGGAGTTGGCATTTTTGAGGATGAGGTAGGTTGAGACAGGGAAGCCACTATCTCATTAGGATTATTAGCATTGGGGGTATTAATTTCCTAAAAAGTAACAAATCTAGGAGGGCACAAAGAACGATGGAAATTGTAGAGACATAGAATGAGGCCTTGGTGGAGAATGTAGAATTTTTTATTCATTTTTTTCTTTTCCCTCACATCGACCACCGACGCCTCTAGAGAGTACAAAAAAAAAAAGGAAAAGAAATTTCTTCATTGTAATGAAAGTGGTTTAACAGAGGGAAGTGATAGTTGTAACAAGTCCCAAACTGAACTTCTAGGGTAAGATACTTCATAATAATCAAGCATACCTTGTTCCAAGGATCAGACAACTCAACGTGTTTGAAGCCACCATAGAACCAAATAGGAATCTCCATATTTTTGAAAAATCTTTGGACGCTTGTATCATCCCTGCTCTTAGACACCTTCTTCAACTTCCTTCCCTCCATAGATAACCCCGTGGCTTGGGAAATTACCTCTTCATTGATTTTGAAGGTTATACCATTAATGGTAACCTTGCATTCCTCCCAAGAATCCAAAAAATACATAGAAATAAGCTCATCACTTCCCTCCATGGCTTCCATGTAAGGGTAAAAATTGCCTTCCTTCAAATATGCTACAACACACGAGTTATTGAGAAACTCATCTTCAATGTTAGGCAGTTCCACCTGAACCATGTCATCATCCATCTCAATGTTGTTCTCTGAAAGATGCTCCTCTTCCTGAGGCTCCAGAGATATCACAACCGATATACCACCACACAGACCAGCCCTAAGCCAACCCTAGTTCAGACAGCCTTCACAGCACACCCAGCTCAAGCAACCAGTAATGTAGAAAAAAAATTTCCAATTAGTACTAATACTAAAGGCTTTTTGTTACAACAACAGTCACAGTGATCATTATGCCTCCCCATGTGAACATTACCTCTTGTGGGTTGAATTACCATCTTGGGGATTAGGACCTGTTATCATACCAAATAATGAATGGAGATCTTGACATTTTCAATAAGGAAGTATTCTAAAGCCTAAGATACGAACTCAAAATAATATAATAAACTCTTATAATGATAGCATTTGAAGATACAATAGTAATAGCAACAAGACAATGATGTAATTATAAGAGTTAAGGTTTGCATAGTTTTGTGAACAAAGAGAAGAGTTTGTTTGTTGTAAATAAATTATTAAGAGGAGAGAAAAGAGCATGAAAGGGATAGATTTAATTGCAAGATGGTAATTTGACCCATAGGAGGTACTATTCACATGGGGAGGCACAATGATCACTGTGACTATTTTTGTAACAAAAAGCCTTTCTTGTTTTTGGCAGTGACTCTCAAGTAATGTTTTATTAGAATTGTTTGGTCATTATCATTGTTTATGATGAATTTAATGCATTCATTAATCTTTTGTTTCTCTGGTATTCTAGTTCATAAAATTGCAGTCAGTCATAAAGCCAACCCAAAGCATTTTGATCATAACCAAAGTCAATCCCTCAAATTGATGTTTGCCCAAAAAAAATGATATTTACTCAGGATTACATAAAAACCACGTTCAAAGAGCCTTACAACCATAATCGCATAGATGATGCAGTCAATCAAAAAGGAAATAGCTAGTTGAAACCTGGAGTCCTCATGCCTTTGCATGTGGTTGATCATAGAAGCATCTTGTGTTCTCTGGGGAATAGAAGGCTATGGGTGTTGAGAAAATTTGGAGTGCCCACAACGAAGGTGATTTTTGTTCCACCAAATTATATCATATTTTTTGCCAATATCAAACCCTAGATGAAAATGGAAATGTAATCAAATGTGTGCCTTGAAAGGGAAAAGGCTAGATCTGATATTGAAATTCTAAAATAGAATTTTATATATTCATGAATATCCTATGTGTTGGTGTCTCCACGACAAGGTTTATGTTGCAATGTAGGAATGCATAATCGAGTTCATAATAATTTGATCATGGATGCCATTTTGAATGCTTGAGATCCGAACTTGACCTCTCTTATTTTTCATCATAGCTTGTATGTTGTGTCTTCTGTAGAGATATTCAAGAGGATATTTTGTGAGGAAACCAAATGGTTCCCTATTCCTTCTTGTCATTTCTCTTCCATTCTTCATTTGACAAGTGGGAGTTAGTTGGTTTCTTTTCTTCAGAAACATACAATCGTTGATCTCTTTCTTCAAGGAGATCTTCAACTCTCAACTTACACATCTCATAACCAGTACCATTTAACTTCTCAATATATTGGTGATAGGTGGATGTCATGGTATACAATCTTTCCCAAATTTGTAACAAATCCATAAAAACAAATGCTCTCACAGCAACAAAAAACCTACAACACTTAAAGAGAATAGTCAACATAATTGTTAGCTCTAAGACCAAATGTTAAAAAAAAAAGGTGAAGAAAGCTTGCAATATGAACTTTAAATTTAATATCATTGCAAATATGAAACTACTATTAACCTTTATTAAAGTGATTGTAGAATCAAAATAGGAACAATAAAACCATTACACATGAAACACTAGTTTTATGTATAAAAACTCTTATGGGAAAAAAAACCCACTAAAAAAAGGGAGGAAATTATATTACTAATCCAATGGAGAATACAAAAAAAATACACTTCTCTATAGACCCTTGTAAATTCTAATAACAATTTGTTACTGTGGAAATTGAACAAGGATGAATGAACGACTCTAGCTTAAGGCACCAATTTATAGGAGTTTGTGACAATGAATACTACTGTGGGATCACCAAATAATAGGCTACAAAACCACTTGGAAAAAATCATTCCTAGCTCCTTAGAATGAGTTAAACTCATCCAAAATAGAAACTTAAAGTTGCTCTTATAGCTATCATAAGTCATCTCTCATGAATATACACCTATGAAACAATTTTGTCATAAACCATCATAGTTTTTGTCATGAAATCTTATGACATTTATCATAACCGTCATAAATACTCTTACAACCCCTGACAAGTGTCCAAACACAATAGAGGATTCTAAGAGGGGATACCTAGCTAAATTTTTCATTTTTCTAGAGGAAAATGATAAAAGTAACTTTGTGTTAGCACTCATAAAAAAGAAGTAGAGAAAATGAAATAATCCAAGTGTGAGTGTATGAAAGGAATTTACCAAGTTCATCAAGAGAGATAGTGAGGAATTTCTACAAAGAATCAAGCCAAGAGATCACCAAAATGCTCAAAGAACCAAGACAAGAACACAAGGATTTGAAAGGGGAAAAGCAAGAAAAACCCCTTGTGAAGAATATGAATGTGGCACAAGGCCTAAAGAATGAGAGCAATGAGCTCAATAAAATATTGAGAGAAAGATGAGAATGTGAGGAAAAGTGAGATAGAAGAGAAGATTATTTAGCAAGTGTGTGAGAGGCATCTCTTAAGTAGAGATGAGTGGAGGAGTTTACATGTAACTCCCATCTTCTATGAATGCCACATTCATATTGTGTGTGTGACAAATGTGATATTCCTCTTAAGGAGCAATATATATTTTCCTTATTAAAGGAATTAAAAAATAGTGACATGTCCTCCTACTTGGACTAGAGGACAAATAAAAATAAGGATACCTTGGTTTATCCTTTAATTACATAGATTCAACCAAGGAAAGATTAAATTCTAACACCCCCCTTTAATCTTTACTTGGGGGATTTACATCTAGGGAATTAAACCAAAACTTTTACAATGAGAGTCAAATGTCTCTTTACAAAATTTGCAACTTGGTCTTCAATATAAGGAAGAGATTTGATTGTCTTGATTCAAGTCTTGAAGTAGTCATCTTGAAGTAATAGGACATGTGAAGAGGAATTGATTCCATAAGTGGGCCTTGAAGATTCACTTGAAACAAAGAAACATAGAAACACAAACCAAGGAACCTATCCACAAGAAGAATATCATCTAATATTCAAGTTAGTGTAACTTTGAAATTGTAATATCAGAAAATATCTTTAAAGAAATGTAGGAGATTTCATCAAATAAAGGAGCTAAACATGAAATAAAGATACACCAAATGGTCAAGGTACCATAAAGAATAATCATCCTCTCATCTCAAAATAAATATGCTAATGTAGAAATGAGGCATGCATCAACATTGCATCAATCACATGGATATAGATAGACCATTAATGAGTTACTGCAAGTGAATGGGTAGCTAATCCATAACCTGCATGTCTCACGATCTAAGCAATGAATAATGCAAACTTATCACATTAGGAAGGTTGAAAAGAAGAGTGAGGGAGAAGAAACTATAATCCAAGTAGAACATATTTCTCAAGCACCAATAAGTATTTGAATTTGATGAGTCAGTCATGACTACACTTATGAACTATAATCAATGAACCATTAAGGAGATAATAGTGTAAACCAACATTAAGATTGACATATGCTAGATAAATTGAACTGAGGATTAAGAGAGAGAGAGAGAGAGAGAACCATATACCATATACCTGCCAATCATATGAGAAATCCAACAAACTTCAAGAAGGATTTCAAGAACAACAACTTCACCAAAAACAATCAATGGAACAAGTTGATAAACATCAACTGAAGTAAGTGCATCCACTGCATCTTACAAATGGCAAAGGTTGATAAACATCAACTGAAGTAAGTGCATCCATTGCATCTTACAGATGGAATAATTTGATAAACATCAACTGAGTAAGTGCATCCATTGCATCTTACAGATGGAACAAGTTGATAAACATCAACTAAGTAAGTGCAACCATTTCATCTTACAGATGGAACAAGTTGATCAACATCAACTGAAGTAAGTGCATCCATTGCATCTTATAGATGGAACAAGTTGATAAACATCAACTGAGTAAGTGCAACCCAGTGCAACTTACAGATGGAAAAAGTTGATAAACATCAACTGAGTAAGTGCAACCCAGTGCAACTTACAGATGGAACAAGTTGATAAACATCAACTGAGTAAGTACAACCCAATGCAACTTACAAATGGAACAATAGATCAAAAGGAACTCATGAAAGATACAACAATAGATCATATAAAATATGAGAGAAATTAATTGTAAATAATGAATTAAACCATAGGAAGGCAAAGTAGAATTAAAATATTATCAACATGAAGGACATAAGGTTACAAATTACAATACTAAAAGAAGAAATACCCCTTGAAGATGCACCAAATCACTAAAAAGGGCTAGTAACATTATGACGAATCGTAAATGCATGACAGGATGAATTACCATTATCTTCCTTAGAAGGTTGGTGATTTTGATTCATGTGTCTATTATCCTTTTTCTTTTTAAAGCAGTTATTAGTAACATGACTGTCTTTCCCATAATAGGTGCAATGGGCTCTTCGATGATTTGAGTTATGATTATTATGATTGTTATTATGAGAATAATTATAAGAGGTATTATTATTATGAGTATGTGATTTATAAGTTTGATTTTGAGCTTTAGATACAAAATCATGTTCAAAAGACTTGATAGTACCAAATTGTAATAATTTAGTCTCTTCTTGACATAACAAATTTTGAGAGATAGCATAAGTTAAATGAGGAGCTAAAGTAGGAATAGCAAGCTGAGAGTGAATGTTAGTGATAAATTGTTGAAACTCTTTAGAAAGGCATTTCTTAAAAATAATAGTAATTAATCTAATATCACTTAAACTAATATTAACACCACTTAGTTGAGTTTTAATTGCATCAAACTTGAGTAAAAATTCATCCATATTTTTAAAATCATTATACCTTAAGTCCTCCAAGTTATCCTGGAGTTGAATCTTACAAGATTCAGATGAGATGTCATACGTCTGTTGCAAAATGACCCACGCTTCATGAGCTTTGGTGCAATGTCCAATTAGGACATATAGATCAAGAACGATGGAGAGACCAATCAAACCAAGAGCTTCTTCATTTTTTGTTTTCCATGCATCTTTTTATGCTTGTGAAACAAAAGTAGCTAGTTCAATGAAAGCATCTGTAGCAACTTCAAGTAGATGTTTAAATCAGAATAGAAATAAAACATGAGTTTTCCATTGATGATAATTTGAACTATTTAGTTTAATTTCCAAAATTAGAGTAGACATGATAAAATGATCAAAATTATCTTAAACAAAGTGAATTACAATGAAAAGATATTGATCAAGATCAAGAAATATAAATTTAACTTAATGTTAACTCTCAATTGAATGGAGAAATAGATATATGATAAAATTTAAATGGCGAAACAAATTTTGATTACAAAGATTAATGAACCAATAATTTAATTTGGTTAAAATTGAAATAAAGAACATAAAAATGAAGCGATATGAAGTAATATTGAGCAGGAAAAATGTTTTGATGATTAAACTTTTTTAAGTAATTAAATATATGAACAAATTTATATCAATAATAAAAATGAGTCAAAGAAGGAATAAACTAAAAAACCAAAGATATCAGTTATAATCTCAAAGAATATTTTAAAAGAATTTGACAAAACACTAATATAGGAAACTGAATTCCAAGCTGCAGCCTGCAAAAAGAGTTAGAGAGAAGATATGCTGAAGAAAAATGATTAAAACATCAAAGAATGTGTTATAAAAAAGAAGGTAAATGCTGGAAGAAATAGCACACTTACAATGCAAAGACAATGAATAATAATAATGCGCTATGAATGAAGGAATACTGTGCTAATGCTTTTGCAAGCATATAGAGATAAGGCTCTGGTAATAAAATTGTATGACTTGCTGGAGTCAGATTTCTAATATAATTTGAAATTTCTCCTTGCTTCAAGTGAACATACACAACACTAATCAATAGCTATCTGTGCCTTCCACCACCAGCATGAGCAATGCTTGCTCGATACAATCTGAGTAATACTGCGCTAAGAAAGGATGCCTAAAATATGCGAGATATATTAAGTAGCAAAAGCTAAAAGAAAAATGTTATGAGAGCAAGAATGATGAGCTGTGCAAGGGAAGATAAAGAAAGATATAAAAAAATACTGGAAATGTTATGAAAGCTACGCAAGAGGGGAGAGACTAAGCTGCGCCTTGTTCCAAGGAAACTTAAAGGATAAAAAGTTGCGCTTAGATCTCTGAATGTTGGGAAATGTAGGAGAGGGGATGATTATTAAAAGTATTAGAAGTTGAAAAATATTTATGCAGACAAGCTGCACTTTAATAAAGGAAGCTTTAAAAATTTTAAAATTTTAAACTGCGCCAAGGGTCTCCTCTCAATGTTGTGCTAAGAGCAAACAAGGAAATGTCTGCAGCCAATTAAAGAGGAATAACTTTGACTAAGGAACGCAATGTGAGAATGAAGGAACAAAGGAATGGTCTAAGGTGCACAGGGAGACCAAGCTATGCTAAGAGAGGAGAAAAAATGCAGTTAGATATGAAGAAACAAATTATGATGAAGTCTGTGCAATATGCTGCCCAAAATTTTATATAGTCTACGCAATGAAAATATAATCAAAAACTACTAAATGTTGCACAAAACAATGTTTATATATATATATATATATATATAACAGTAAACAAAATGTATAAAACATAAAACAATAAAAGAGATAATAAAAGATTTCCTGAGATAATACAGAGATAAAGATAGATTTTAGTACACCTGCAGAAGAAATTAGTTAGAAATCAGATAAACTCTGATAAATATACAGAAATCAGATGAACTCTGATAAATATACAGAGATATATTGATAGACCTGCAATAAAATGTTAGATATACAGATTAAATATATAAATCTACAGCTTTAAAGAATGCTGAATAGAAAAATCAGAAGAATATACAAAATAAAAATCCCTTGCAGTTGCCCGATAGAGGGTATGTTAGATCTTAAAAAAAACTTGAAAAGAAGATGGAAAAAAACCTTAGATCTGGCGAAAAGCCATCCAGAACTAAGAATTTTTTTAAAATAAATGTTAGTGTAACCACCTGAATTTGGTTTGTTTCGACTATAGACCCTATTTTCCCTAAGTGTGATCATACCCCCAACTATGTCATAACAATGTTGCTTTGGCATAATTCATTTTAAATCAAATTTAATGTCCTAGGTGATCCTTATCACTGAATTATATTAACTATTATAGCCATACAATTCAGATCAATTTAAACCAATTAAACCAAAACAAATTCAAATATGGCTATATTGTTTAAATATAAAGGATTTAAATAAACCCCTAAATCAATTGACCACTTGCAAATAACTCATTCCCCTAGCCTATTTAATTTAATTAAAATGGCTATAGTCCCCTTAATTATTAAAAAGCAATAAAATGCTTAAATAATTAATTCCTATATTTTAAATGAATTAAATAAGTTTAATTCATTTTATTTATATTCCCTTAAACTCCAACCTAACCTATCTCAACCACTTCTACCCTAGGTTCTAACCCATCTCAACCTATTCTCCCATGCTAATCTAATCTTAATTCTAAATTATACCCTAACTCACCTCCTAATGTTGTCACATTCCATTAAGGAATGATTAACAACTCAACCCACTTGAGAAAGTCAACTTTCTCAAGCATGACTTCTCTAAGGACCAACTTGCCAAGTTGAGCCTTACACTTCCCCATGCCTCTTGAATGAATTTCATTAATGACCCATTAATGGATATTCCTTCTTGCCCATCCCTCATTAATTCCCAAGGCATTAATGGCTCTTACACCTCATTAATGACCTTAGGGGCTCCATTAATGAACCTTGTCTCCCCTCTCTCTCTCCCATTCCTCTATAAATTGAAGGGATTTAGAGCTCATAACAAGCCTCAAATTTCAAATTGTAGTGTTGTTATGCCAAGATTTTGAAGGGATATCAAAGCATTTTTATGCTACCCATTTCTTCATAGCTTCATACACACTCCATAATTACTTTCTTACATAGTTATAATGCCCATTTTAGACTAATATACATGTTTAAATAGTTAAATAGTTGTTTTTAACCTAAATATTTCATGCTAGGTTGTTTATGTCACTGGTATTTGGCATAATCTGAGGTCTTTTATGTTGTTTTCTACACTCATCCTAGTTAGAAAGCAATAAGTCAATGTTAGGGTTTTATATGCTCATTAACCCTTGTTTCTCACTAACAGAATGACTTATTGAAGTGTTGTGTTGCAGATAATAGGTACCACAAGATCTTCTCACCCCTTTGCTAGCAAAACCTCCCATTCAAGAGGTATGAGACACCATAGCAACAATTACTCAAGAGACACACTGACAACATGATTTACATCCTAACTGGGGGCAATTGGTCACAGTTTCACATGTCCTTGATCTACCACACTTTGATCCACAGGTAGCTAACTGGGTGCATCAAATAACTATTGTTGAATACTTGAACAAATCCGATGATGAGGTCACTGACTCTCATGACTATGAATGGGAATAGCTATCTGTTGCCACTAAATATATTGGAATACATACAATTCACATGTTTGCGGCACCTTCAGCTCCTCATAAACAGTCTAACACTACTCTCAACGACACTGATAATCCTGAAGCAGAAGAGGAGTTCCTTCCCCCGATCATTGATGAGGAAACTAGTGAATACATAAGTCTAGAAGAATTTCATAGGCTACAAGCAAGAAGCCTCCTTTTATGGAGAGATGATGATGAGATTTCTACTGACGAGTCACTAAAGTTTGGTCCACATACAACTGACAACGACCCTTTTAACGATGATCTTACTCTTATTGATTTAAACATTGAAGAAATTAACTTAACAGACCACGTCATGTTAGTTAATGGTCTTGATGCTAGCGCGATGTTGTCCTTCCTATAATCTGACTCCCTAACATTGGTACTTCCATACCTAATTGATTGGACTGAAATAGATCCTACTCCTATCCTAGACATTCCTAATGACCACACCCTAGCTTGTTATCTCAATGCTTGTGAACCTTACCCTTCTTCCACTAATGCAAGGAGCGATAACATGACATAGGAGGATATCAAGTTTCTCAGTCAAAAACTAAAAAATAAAAAGAAAAAGGGGACTGATGGTGAAAACCACTTTGTGGCGGTATTAGATCCCAAAATAGTAAAGAAAAAAGATGTATCTGATGGTGAAAACCTCTCAGAGGAACCAACGGATGAGACTCTTGATATCCTCCCTGAACACTTTCAGGAAAGGTCTTCAGTACTGATTGAACCAACATAGCCAGTAAATTTGGGCACTGTTGAAAATCCTCAAATAGTTCACCTTGCACAATCTTTATCAGAAGAAGAGAAGAAAAAGTTTGTGGAGTTCCTAAAGGAGAAGAAGATCAAATTTGCATGGTCTTATACTGATATGCCAGGGCTAGATCCTAATCTAATCATGCATCACTTATCTATAGCTCCTAGGATCAAGCTCGTAAAACAAAAAATTAGAAAGATGCATCCTCATGTTGCATTATTGGTGAAAGCATAACTAGAGAAGTTGTTAAAGGCTGGATTTATCAGAGTCATTGCCTATGTAGGATGGATCTCCAATGTGGTCCCCGTGTCTAAAATGGATAAATCTATTAGTATTTGTACAAAATTTAGAGATCTAAGCAAGGCATGTCTGAAAGATGATTTCCATCTACCTAACATTGACATGATCATAGACCTCACAACAGGCTACCAAATGTATTCTTTAATGGATGGATTCTCGGGCTATAATCAAATCAAAATTGCCACTGAGGATCAAGAGAAAACTGCATTCACATGCGCATGGGGCACATTTTTCTAGAACATCATGTCATTTGGGCTAAAGAATGTCGGTGCAACATACCAAAGAGCCATGACAAATATATTCCATGACATGATGCACAAAAACATGAAGGACTACGTGGATGACACATTGGCTAAATCCAAAGAAAGAGGTACTCACATTGCTGACCTAAGAAAGATATTGGATCAAATGGAATAGTTCCAACTTAGGCTCAACCCTAAGAAATGTGCCTTTGGGGTTCAATCAGGGAAGCTCCTAGGATTCATTGTTTCAATGAAGGGAATTGAGGTAGATCCTGTGAAGTTCAAGGCTATACTAGAGATGGCTCCTCCCTGCAACATCAGTCAAATGAGGACACTACGAGGGAGACTTCAGTCCATCAGGAGATTCATGTCCCAACTTGCAGATAGGGTACAATCCTTTACTAAATTACTGCATAAATTGGTTACCTTCAAATGGGATGAACACTGTGAAGCAAACTTTAGAGAATTGAAAGGATACCTGGCTACTCCTCCTATTCTTATGGTGCCTATTCATGGAAATACCTTACTCCTATACATTTCAACTACAGCTACATCCCTAGGAGTATTTCTAGCACAAGAAGATGAAACAAAGAATGAAAGAGATATCTACTACATTAGTATAACACTAGTCACCTATGAGCTCAATTACAACATTATTGAAAAAGCATGCTTAGCAGTCGTCTCCACATCACAAAAATTAAGACACTACATGCTCTCTCATATAGTGAGGCTCATTGCTAAGATAGATCCTTTAAAATACCTCCCCAGTAGAACAACATTGACAGGACGTTTGGAAAAATGGGTCCTGATTCTAAGTGAGTTTGACATTGAATATGTAGAATGGAGAGCTATCAAAGGACAGGTCCTTGCAGATCAATTGGCTGATTCACCACTCCAGGATGATGAACCTTTAACAATTGAATTCCCTGATGAAACAATCATGCATCTAACTGAATATCCATGGAAGATGTACTTTGACAGTTCATTCACTCAACAAGGCTCTGGAGCAGTGGTCCTCTTTATAATGCCTCAAGGTTACAAGATTCCCAAATCTTACAAATTGATGTTTCCATGTACCAACAATATTTTAGAGTATGAAGCATTGGTAAACGGTATTAAGCTAGCTATGGAGTGGAAGATTGTAGATTTACACGTGTATGGTGACTCCCAACTAATTATCAATCAAGTCAATGTGGAGTATCAAATGAAAGATGAGAATTTGATGCCATACAAGCAACTAGTTGATGACCTGAAGAAATACTTTATCTTCGTCACCTTCCAACAGATACCAAGATAAGAGAACAAAGATGCATATGCTATGGCTACCTTGGCATCCATGTTACAACTGGAAGAACATCAATTCTTCTATGACTTCTTGGTGGAAGAACTCTCCTATCCCACCTTTGATACCCCTAAATATCAAGTAATATGTGCTTTGAACACCCCAGACCAATCTAGGTATGCTAATATCATTGCTTACCTTTCTGACCAAACCATCCCTAACAACCTATCCAAAAATGAGAAGAGATCCCTAATTAGGACAACATCGCGTTATGTCCTCATAACTAACAACCTATATCGACGTGGTCTTGATGGTACACTTCTTAGGTGTTTAGAACTCAAAGAGTCTGATCTAGCATTAAAATAATTCCACGAAGGTGTATGTGGATCACACTCGAATGACTTTTTATTAGCAAAGAAACTACTCAGAGTAGGCTATTACTGGCCTACCATGGAAAAAGATGCTATTCATTTTTCAAAAGCATGTCTTAAATGCCAGACACATGGAAATCTTATCCATGCTCCTACCAGAGAACTTATACCTTTCATAACACATTGGCCATTTTAGCAATGGGTCTTTGACTTGGTTAGACAAATATATCCCAACTCTTCAAATGGACACAAGTTCATCATTATGGCCACTAAATATTTCACAAAGTGGGTTGAGGCCGTGCTGCTAATCAAAGCCACTGGCAAGCAGGTGGCTATGTTCATTTTGAACTACATTATTTGTAGATACAGGATACCCTCTTCAATTGTAACAAACAATGGGGGCCAATTTAAAAATCAATATATTAATGACCTATGTGAACAGTTCCATATCACTCAACATTGCTCCTCAATATATTACCCTCAAGGTAGTGGACAGGCTGAGGCTTCAAACAAAAATATTCTCAAGATTCTATACAGAACTGTGAGCAAGTCTGGCAGAGACTGGAATTTACAACTAAATCTAGCACTATGGGCCTATAGAAAAATCATAAGAACACCAACTGGAGCTACGCCATTTGCTTTAGACTATGGCACTGAAGCAATATTACCTATTGAGGTTGAGATCCCATCTTTGCGGATATCTTTAAAAGGTCTTGTTACTGATGAGCAGTACCGCATAGATCGGGTGAATTCTCTGGACCTACTAGATGAGCCAGACAACATGTGTTTGATCACCTTAAAGTGTACCAAGAATGTATGTCCAAAGGCTACAACAAGAAGGTCAAACCACGCAAATTTGAAGTGGGAGATCCCATCCTCAAAGAGAGTCCTAAGAACTAGCCTAACCGAGAGCAGAAAGGAAAATTTGAACCTAACTGGCTGGGACCTTATGTTATCACTACCACTTTTGGGACTAGAGCTTATCAACTGGCTACACCTGAGGGAGACATTCTTCCATATCCTATCAACACTCTACATTTGAAGTGGTTCTACGCTTGATGTTTGGCTAGTAGAGCCTGTACAACAAAAAGTTCTCACAAAATACCAAAAACATTCAGAAAATTGATCCTGAAGAAATCCAAAAATAGTGGAAAAAGGCCCTATAGAAAAGGTATCCTTGGTGAAAACCTGGTAAACAGGCACCTTGATACTACAAAAACATTCAAAAAAGCAAAAATTGAAAAAAAAAAAAAATTGAAAAAGGGAAAAGTGCCTTGATGACAACCTGGTAAAATAGGCATCTTGGTAGCAAAAAGAAAGAACAAATCTTGCCAAGTGGTGAAAACCTAGCAATCAAGCTTCACTTGTGTTCAGTGCTCCATCTATCAGTACATTGCTGACACTAGGCCTTCACAATTACACATGTGCTCCAACACTGACTTCATTTCCTAAAAGGCTATCTTATCCTCGCTTGGGATTTATCTACATTTCCATCTTAGGAATAGGTCATTCTGCACTGGGGGCATCTTTGCTAACATGGTAGGTTGCGGTTTCTAGGTTTCTCTAGGATGGTTTGCCTCACGAACACAATGTTTCTTGATACATGCAAAACAATGTCACTTTTCAAAACAAGGGTGTCTTTTCAAAAACATCGCATATCCATACATGACATCTATAATAACGGAGTTCCTACATGGCTATGTTGGATCGCAAACATGAATGGATTATCCTATCAATGCATAGACATGGAACACCATATTGCTTGTATTCCAATTTTCTAATTGCTGATTCTTTACTATTTTTAACATATGAATGAACAAGTACTACTTAAACACACAGTTTGATATTGGTTTGATTATGATTCTTTTATTCCCTAATGATGTATTCCACTATGGGCATCTAAGTAATTATAAATTTTATTAGCTTGATTCACAATTGATGATTTGTTATGTCTTCTTAGTTACTCAATGACGTCTGTGCAAAGATAAAGAGTCGCAAGGATGGGGGGCATACTGGTTTCTTGGTTTTTTGCGTATGGTGATTGTTTCAAATTATCCTATAAATTTCACCTAACTTGGATGTTTATGGTAAGATCTGCCACTATGGGTGGATAGCCGCATATATCTTGATCTTTGTTATGTGTAAACTACGGTGAGTTTGAAACAATTTCCTTGTCTATTTTCTGACCCAGATTCTCACTAAGGTATACGAATCAGAATGTACCCAAGGATATGAATTTTCAAGGTCATTGCAGGTCTAATATCTTGCCTTAATCAGAATCTGGTATATTAAAAAGAAGATGACTATTTTTTTATCCTGGCCTCTATGCCTTGATGCCTAAGTCTATTTCCAACATTTCAATAAAACATAGTATTCATACTTTCATAATATCAGTGGGTATTAGTGATCGTTGTACTATCAGGTGGTATCCATTCTAAAAAGTGCCCAATGATGATAAAAAGCTATACATTTGCATACCAATGACAAATTCCTAAGAGTCTTCATATTATTGCATTCTTAGAATTGCATGGAATATAAACAAGAAAGGAGAAGCATTAAAGGCTTGAGCTCCAAATTAATTCAATTTCCTTCTTCTAAAATCAAGTTAATTACATCATCTATATTACTGATATATCTATCGTTGCACATCCATAGCATACATTTTGCATTCATAAAAAGAAGCAACAGAAAAATACCAAAACAAAGCATCCATGTATTGCATTTTTACTTTTACATCCTAAAGAACATCCATACATTTTAAATTGCATAAGGGAAAATCAAAAGAACCATACATTTATATCTTCACATAAGTATCATTTAAAACATCTTTATATCAGTAATCAAATCATAAAATGATGTCATCATCTAAATCTAACTCATCAAGAGACCAAGATATCATCACATGTGCAAATCACATCTATCACATCTATCAAGGGAAAAAGAACTCATGAAACATATCAGAATTAGGAAGCTACATCAGATATGTATATATCACCACATGGTACTGATCAAAATATGGAACAAAATACATAAAGAGTATCAGAGTGTCAGTGAGACAGAATGAATTAGATATACATGTATAAATGTCATATACAAAAAAGGATATCATCAGGATCCAGATATACAATGAGAACTCAAATATACAAGATATGATAATATAAATCAGCTCTAGCTCCCCCCCTCTCCCTGATCTAGAGGAGGAGGAGGAGGAGGTACAAATGGAGGTGGAGGACGCATCTCCCCCCTCAAATTGCTGGGCTAACCATGAAAAAGATACTACCCTCTTCCCCTCTAGAACTACTGCATGATAAAGAGCATAATAGTACGTGGCCCTCTATCCTTGATGAGTAGCTATGCAGGCCTGTACATCCCTCTCTACTCAAAGTCTCTCCATCTGCCTGTCTCTATCTGTAAGAAAGGCATCTGATATAGCCAATCTAGACTCTACTGATGTAACCCTAGCCTCTGCTGTTGTCGCTTTGGCCTCTAAAGCTATAATTTGAGCCCTCAGCTGCTCTCTCTCCTGCTCACACCTAGAAAGAGGATCTCCATCTCTACTTGTATCGTGGTCCTATAACCTACCCTGTCCCCTATCCTATGCTCTATCCTGTGACCTCTGCTACCTCTATCTCTACTGATCCCTAGTAAGGAGTGGACCAGGATCTCTCTGAGGGGCTACAAATCTAAAGTGGGTATGCCAACCCTCCCCACTCACACTGGAAACATCCGTATGGCCACCCACTGCGCCACCACCCCTATCATCTCCACCATCATCCTCATCTAGAGGAGGATGCTTGCCATCCCTACCACCATCCCAACCTCCATGTCTACCAGGGGCCCTATCTCTCTGCGCTCCTCCTCTCCCTGTGGCAGGAAAATCATCACGATCATAGTCTAACGGCTCCTCTATACGTGGGATAATCTCCTCTGAAACAGTAAAATGAGGAAATGGGTATGTTGGTTGTATTTCCTATTTTTTCTGCTTTGCCTTGATTCCTTGTCTCATCTCTGCAAATTCCAGGGTTTCCATGTCTGAACTTTGCTAAAAATTGCATAAACCCTGAAAAACCCTGGTATCCAAGTGTTAAAACGATGCATTTTTAAACCCTAGGCCATGTCTTATATTTTATCGTTACCTTTTTTAAAGTCACTTAAGACATGTGCTTTAAGTTAGGTCGCCTGATCGCTTTATCCAGGAAGAATATGCTAAATGCTTTCCCAACTTCGCTTTTGTCTTGTGTCGCGTAGTCTCGTTACAAAATGGAATATTCCTTCAGCTTCTCAAGACTCAGCGATATTCTTTCAGTCGGGTTGTCGCTTGAACTTTGTGTTATAAGCTTTATAATGAATGGGACCCACTGCTCAGTCGGGTAATCGCAAGAGAAGTCAAAAGTCAAAGAAATGTCATCAGACTTCACGATTCACTTCATGTCGCATAATCGCTAGATCAGGTCATGGAAAATAGTTAAGTATTCCTTCAGTCGCATGGTCTCGTGATGAAATGGCAGTTAAGGGATAACAGTCCTGACTCCGCGACTAACTGTTTGGTGTTAGTGATTTCCCTCAGTCGGGATGTCGCCAGAACAGAGCGATGACTCATCTTTCTAATATGAATTAAGTGGACAAAAGAATAGATGACATCTATCATAAGATGAATGGTTGTTGGGAGATCGCTTCAAGAAGGAAATGGATCACGTGATAAAGAGACTAAGGTATGTTTGCCTTTAGTCGCAGAGTCTCCAGATGAATTAAGGGCATGAAGAAATATACAGCGATTAAATGCCAACCGTTTGATGAAGAAATTAGAGGATCTAATGGTGGTCGTGTTATCTGGAGATAAAAGTGTCCCAAGGAAAAGGTCCTCCCGACTTGGCGATTAGGGTAGGTCGCGAAGTCGCTATGAACAGAAAAAGGGCACGTGCTTTGAGTTAAAGGTAAAGATAAAGGATTTCCCGACTAAGCGACCAAAGAAATAATCATGAAAATTTAAATGCAACAGCTTGTCGCCAAGTCTGGAGATAGATGATGAGTCAGTGTTAACCCCATGCGACTTTGATTTCACTGTAGTCGCCTTATCGCTAAGATGGACTTGGGTCAGCCAAGGTAAAGAAAGTTCATTATCGCCAGGTCTGGAGATTAAACCATGGTTAGAGAAAAGTGCTCGCGACAAAGATACTTCTTGCAGTCGCGAGGTCGCCAAATAACAAGATCTAAAGTGTGGCGCCAAGTAGTTGACATGACAGAATGAATCACCCGGCGGCCAATCAGATACATGAATTTTGATTATTGTGCACAAAAGGTAGCTGAAATGTATGACAGAGGACAAATCAGAAGATGCCATGTCAGTTGTCTTAAATGTTTGATGATTGCGCCAAAGATTCATAATTTCAAATTCAATTTTTCTGTCAACTTCGTGCAACTACGGCTAGGTTTTTGATCGCTCACGACATGGTAACTTAATGGAAAAATTGACGTTTCCAAATCATGAGCCATGTGCTCTGAATCAAAATGGCTATAAACAGAGGATCGTGCATTCATTCTTGTTCACCGAATTTTCATATTTTAGAGCCAAGTTGTTATTTTCAGAGAAAAAGAGATATTCAGAGCAGTTGCAGTGTTTTCAAGTGATAAGAAATTTCTAAAGTTATAGAGAATTGCATTCAGAACAGACAGTTGATATTGGAATTTAGATTTGTTTCAATATCATTCCAGGTAGTGAATCAAAGTGTTTGCAGAGATGAGTAGAGCTGTGAGCGTTGCTTCTACAAGTGGAGCCAGTGGAGAGGAGCAAAAAGGAAAACCTAGCTTCTCAGACGAATTTTTACAGCTGTTACCAGGTTCAACACAAAATAGAAAGATTGATGCTGGTGTCTTCAAAGATGACTTCAAGAACATCAGAGATGCTTCAACCCCGGGAACAACAGGTTTCTCTCTCTTTACATACTTTTATAATAATTCTGATAAACCTATCCCTGTTTCAAACCCTTGCATATCTGGTTTGGGTAGGTTATTAGTGCCTGATGTGTTTCTAGATGTTGACCTCTTTCTGGACCTAGCAAACCATTATGATGCCCTTACAAAGACCATCAAAAGAGAGGATGGTACTGCCTTGTTGATATTGAATAGGAATTCTTTTATGCAAGCTTTTGGTCTATTCAGTACCATGTCTACCAAAATTGACA
>MU225970.1:323913-339163 GCA_018584345.1 Thuja plicata | reverse complement strand
TTGGTTAAATCTTTCGCTTCTATTTTGTGTTTACAAATAGAAGTTTGTAAACCTTTATTGCTTTCAGGTTAAAAGCATTATCAGTTTTAGTGCAAACTTATTCATTGTAAATCTTACACGGGGAGCTATACCCGGTTAATTCAGAGGGCACTTACGTTCTTCAACAGCGAAGTGACCCAACTGTTGGTGCTGGTTGAGTCTTCTTATTTGGGCATTTTGGGGTCAATTTGTAATCATTTTCTTTGAAGACAAATCTGTTAGCCAACACTCTGAAAACTAGTATTGCATCAACACAAAATATAGGCTTCGTGAGATGTGTACCAAAATAACTTAGGACAAGTGTAATCATATGAGTTACGAGTCATTATTGGTGACACTATGAGGTTTCTCCTAAAATCTTCAAGATTATTGTGTGACTTAGTAATGTGTGTCATGTATTTTATCTTAGTAATAATTTTTCTAATAAGAATGCTATAGTGTTTTAGTTCTTGTGGTTATTTTTGTTGTGTGAAATTAGTTGAGTCTTGGATGTTATATGCTACCTCTGAAAACTAGTATTGCATCAACACAAAATATAGGCTTCGTGAGATGTGTACCAAAATAACTTAGGACAAGTGTAATCATATGAGTTACGAGTCATTGTTGGCGACACTATGAGGTTTCTCCTAAAATCTTCAAGATTATTGTGTGACTTAGTAATGTGTGTCATGTATTTTATCTTAGTAATAATTTTTCTAATAAGAATGCTATAGTGTTTTAGTTCTTCTGGTTATTTTTGTTGTGTGAAATTAGTGGAGTCTTGGATGTTATATGCTACCTCTGAAAACTAGTATTGCATCAACACAAAATATAGGCTTCGTGAGATGTGTACCAAAATAACTTAAGACAAGTGTAATCATATGAGTTACGAGTCATTGTTGGTGACACTATGAGGTTTCTCCTAAAATCTTCAAGATTATTGTGTGACTTAGTAATGTGTGTCATGTATTTTATCTTAGTAATAATTTTTCTAATAAGAATGCTATAGTGTTTTAGTAATATTAAAAAAATAATACGTACACTTTTAAGATTCTATAGAAACAACAATACATACATAAAATAGGATTTTATGTTTCAAGTTGTCATATTAGAAAAATAGAATACAAAGTTAATTTTAATTTTAAATTAAAAATAAATTAGATTATGTTTCTTGTTATAATTTCAATCTTATAAATAAATAAATAAATGAGAAATCAATTCTTATAACAAATCAAACTAAATTTTAAAAATATCCTATAAACATATATTATTTAAGACTATCAATAAAAATACACTAAATCAAAATAAAAATTATCATATAAAGATGACTTCAATCCATTAAAAGGAAGGGAAAATATACAACTTATCGTTAGATCACTATTATGTCTACATCGACATCCACCGTGTAGACAACCTACCCTCTACATAAATATAAGGAAGTAAAACTTGATTTCCATACAAATCATTAGATCTTTTACACAAAACATTACATGTTAAATGCCAAAAATAAATTCAAGCACCGTGTAAAAATTACATGACCTAAAGGAAATTTCTTGATTATCTCATAAAAGAATTAAATTTTTATAATGATATTAATCGATTTTCCACATATACAATACTTGTCCAACTGAAAAGTATAATATACAAATATTGTCATTTACAAGCTACTACTTCCAAGAGCCAATTTCTAATAGAGTTAAAGAACTCAATTGATAACCCATTAAAATAAAGTATAATACACTATAATGATTATCCAAAAAAATATTGACTATGATCCTCCATTATAGTATCACCCACACCTACAAACATAATGAGCTAGTCATAAAATTAATTTAGAAAAGAAGACAAAATTGATTGAATTTCATTTTATAATGTTCTTACCATCTCTAGTTCGCATTACATTCATTGTTGTTGTTGTTTGATTAAGATAAAAAAAATAGTGGTTGACTATTTTGGTGATCAATTAAGGCGGCAATAACATGCACATTTATCACATCAACTTAGATAAAAGCTAATTTACAAATCGAAGACTCAAAATTGATTGAAGTTCACTTTGAAATTTTCTTGCCATCTCCATTTTGCATTGCATCATCCATTGTTGTATGGTTGATATCAACGGAATAGAAGAACATATATTCTTATTTTTTATCATTTAGAGCTATAATAACATGCACATTTGACAAGTTAACTTAGATAAACCAAATACAAATTAAAGCCTCAAAATATAAAAAAAAATTCTAATTTTCTTACCATATTCAGTTTGCATTCCATCCATTGTTGTCGATGTTTGGTTAAGATCCATACAAAATGGTAACATATGCTCTTCATTTCTTTTTTGATAATTTAAAACTGCAATAACATGCACATTTAATTGTGATCAACTTAGATAACATATTAAGTGTAAAACCACACTGTAATTAACATAAAAAAAATCTTAAAATTTTTAATTACCTGAATTGGTTTTTTGAGATGTCTGCATAGGGGTAACATTGAGCATTGATGCTTGATCTCCACAAATTGTATCTAGTTTGTTTGAATAAGTATAGAGAATTTGTTAGAGATACAAATTAAGTAATTTTCGATAAAACAATAATAAACACATTTAATAGTTTAGAAATACCATCTACGAGGTGTATTTCACCTGTAATTGCTTGGTTTAGATACAAAAAAAAATTAGAATTGATGTCGTGGAGTACTTTCTTGATCTTTCAAACTTGCAACAACATATGCTTAATATATGAAATATTAACAAGATATATATGTAAATCACTAAAATATTTTTGAATAAATGTACTCACTTTTTTGTTGCATGATAGTAAGACTTTCTTTTTCTATTGCTATGCCTGAGCGATCAATATCCTTTTTCTTTTTCTTTCTACATCCTGTAGAGGGGAATTGGAAATTTTCATACTCGACTCTTTCATTCAAGTTTCAGGAAATGACATTACGCCTTTAAAATGAGTAGAATGGTGTTTGTGCATTTTGCTTGGACTGAACCATGGTGATATTCGGCTCATAGGAATGTTCTTTGAGCCAGGGATTGTTGGAAGTTTGGAAGAAGCAGTGAGAGATGCATTGATAGATTTTGGAATTTTGAAAGTTATCATTTGAAGCATCAAAGGACTTCCAATCATTTGGATTAGAAACAAATATGATTAAGCAAATTTCAAAAAATATTTAAAAGAATAAACGTTTCATTTTAAAATGGCGATAAAGAAATTTACGTACTCTTTGGTCTTCATCAATGATAAGTCCAAGAGCATCTTCATCTTCTAATTAAACACAACTATCTGTACTTGAAATAAGAATTAATGAATTTTTAGAATCATAAAATCATTTAATGTTTAATTGTAAAGATAATGTAGACATTACCGATGCTTTCATGATGAAGACTCCCTGTGACATTGTGGTCACCGTAAACCAATAGAGTAACACCTTCTGTAACTTAATAAAATTAAATTAGTTAGTTTTGAGAATAAATATATAATAATTATTAAAATTTTGAAAATTAAACTTATATCTCAAATGAAACTTACCTACAGCTTGATCTTGTTTATTTTTTTGTTTCTCTTTGGAAGATCTAAAATCTTCAACATATGTTTGCATGTGTTTCCTTTTTTTGCCAACTAACAATCACACATGCAAATCAAGTCCAAATTTTCCGACAACATGTACATTTTGTTGGAATTTTTTGGCTTCTTATCTTATACACATTATGGAGGAGACCATATGGACAACAATCTGCATCTGGTATTGTTTTTGATCTTTCTAGTGCGGTTATAGAATATTGTTCCTTTTTTAAGTTTGTTAGAAACCCAAACAATTGTAAAAATATTTTATTTTTATAGAATGGCTCTACCCTGTGAAGAATACATAGATAAGCCAATCCATTCTCCTTGTGCATTTCTTAGAATGATCACTTAAATACTGACTCTTGATGTGGCAATGGTATGATTCTATTGAAGCATTGGTCTCTTGATTTGAATGAGGGAAGTTTCATAAATTTTTGGCCCACATTGCTATACAAACAAATATAATAATGTCACACAAAAATCAGCTAAAATTATGTAAATGCATAATAATTGTAATAAATAATTTGATGAACTTACCAATACGACTCTCATGATGACACCAAGCTTTTTGAAAATAATCAACAAATGTCTTCTCCTCTTTGAATTCCTCCATGGATTTTTTTATCAAGTGAGTACTAATGTCTTCCTCATCACTCATTGCATACATAATCTAACCCAATCTATTTAACATATTTGTTCCAACATCCTTATTGCTCACATACCTAAATTATAAAATACAATATCAATTTATGATGTTCAAACACATGATTACTAACACACTCTAATTAAAAGTTGACTTACCTATACACATTCTTCAACCATGCCCTACGCACATGCCATATACATAAATGTATCTAGAAATCAAAGGATAATCTAAAAGTAACATTATTAAAGTTCATAAGTGGTATTCAAGCAAAAATATTTTTTAGTATTCAAACAAAATAAAAAAGTACACTTTTATAAACTAAATATTAAGTAATAAAAATCAGATTGCCTCAATCTCAGCACTAGCATCATCTGTGATGAATTTATTGACATGCCAATCTTCTTTGGAATTTTTTCCTCTTTTATAAACTTCAGTTATCCATTCATTTATATCCTCTGAAGATATTATTTTTTCCATTAGTATGCAAAGGGAAAACAGTTTTTGAACCATCACCAAAAGACAAACTTTCTGTACAAACCAAAAGTACAAATAACAAAGGTCACCGAAAGTGATAAGTTAAGAGAAACCCAACAAGACAAATCACAAGAGTAACACGACACAGTTTGCATAGTTCAACCCGAAAATGTTGAAGTGCAAACCGATAGAGAAGAAAAGCAGAGGAACTCGACAGAGCGAGGGATTCCGACGGTCAGTTCACAGAAGGAACACCGACAGACTGACAATAGAGCAACCCGAGCATCAAACACCGAAAGTCAGTTAAATCCTGAGAAATGTGGATCTGACTTCCACGTCAGATAAAACACTTATGTTTTATATTTAGCATTTTGATTTGATTTAAAACCATTTCTTGAGGGACAAGCAATGTAATTGTAATTGTTTTAATCAGTCTAACCGATTGAAAACATGCAAACTAGGAGATCAAGGTCAAGTTGTAAACCTTTGATCATAGAGTTATCTTTGTAATATGTGAAACTAAATTAGGTCAATCTATTGTATAAATAGATGTGTAATCATTCATTTGAAAGATGATGTGAGGATGATAGTAGCCAAGGAGAATATCTATGGATCAGACTAAGAGTTTCAAGCAAGAACAACAAAAGATGAATTAGGTTATCAAGAACCAGATTCAAGGCTACCGAGCAGCAGAGGTATTAATCAATCACATTAGGTGATACATTATACATGTGAATTTAATGGATCTGTTATCAGCAATTGTAGATTGCATACACTCAGGTCACTGAATATTTTTGTCTACATTCTAACAAGTGTAGAAAATATAAGAAATCCTTTCAAGAAAGGTGGATTTAACAATCCTTTGTAAATCTCTTATATGAGTGCAGACTAAATAGTGTTGCTAAATCTCTTAACAAAGTAGACCTTAACCAGTATCCACATAATACTCCTAACAGGGTAGATCATCATAAGTGATCAAATTGTAAGCCTTAACCGGCCCCTTCCATTCTACAGCTAGTGAAGCTTT
The DNA here is from genome assembly GCA_018584345.1 of Thuja plicata. Taxonomy (NCBI): domain Eukaryota; kingdom Viridiplantae; phylum Streptophyta; class Pinopsida; order Cupressales; family Cupressaceae; genus Thuja; species Thuja plicata. The sequence continues at coordinate 333,426 of MU225970.1, read as the reverse complement.
GTGGGTTTCATCCCAACCACAGTTTTTACCTTCTAACATGGGTTTTTTGCATTACCAAATCTTGTGTCATTACATTTCATTAATGTTTCTATGAATGTTTTACATGCTTATTAAATTATGATTTGATGTTACATACACAAATATAGAATATCATATATGAATGGTAATACAATGTATTGATTACAAAAGGATAAAGGTTAATTGATAAAAGTTTTGAGGGTACTGATTCACCCCTCCCCTCTTAGTACACCATTCTGTTATTTTCAACATCCTCAACTTTATTTCTTGAGGATATTGCTCACACAAGAGGAACACCAGCCTCTTGCTCATCAAATACAAGTAAGGTATATGGCTCATACTACAAATGAATAAAATATATCAATAAATACAATATATTTATAGAAAAGTATATAGATAAGAAGTATCAATGATAAATTTAAGATTCACAAATATGGTTTGTATTGTTTTACTTACACCATATTAATTTGTAGCTATGTGGAATCCATTGCAATGAGAGTTATGTGAATGTTTCACCATCATTTCTCATATCCAATGTGTTTGGATGCCTACCATAAATGCATGATCTTCCATGTTGTTTGGCCTCTTATAGTAGAAAAAAATATCTTTCTCCTCTTCATGCTACAAGCTTACACTTTTTGAATCATCCTCATTTTTTTGAGATCAAAGGGAGCGCACTCTTTTGCATGCATTTAGTACATCTATTCTCAATAAACTTGTGTCCCTTGTAGGATTTGAGAGACAAATCCACATAATGCAAATAATACCTGCATACAAATAACCTGTTATAGGAGAGAAGCAGAAAGAGGGAAAAAGAAGAACTCAGAAGTTGTTCAAAATGTGAGAGCAAAATTATAATCTAAATTAATGAACAACAATTACAAAGTTCAACCTTAAAAAGGTGAACGAAACCCTAAAAGGTAAAAGCTAGGTTGCACATTAATAATTAATAAAAGAATTAATTATTAATGCACCTAAGAGAAAGCTTAAGCACTAAAGAGTAATGACTTAACTAATTAAATCAACATGATTTAATTAATAAGAAAACTAATGATTACTTTAACACCCCCCTTAAGCTAAGCGCAGGGGGTAAGCTAACCTAGCATAGCTATGAAAGCAGGAAATGGGTCCCGACAATAAGGCCTGATCAGGTACCCAATACAAGGAAATCTCTATAAACCGGAGACAAAGAAGAAAATCCAGTGGGAAAAACCCCTCTCCAAAAAGAGATAGAAGAATGCAGAAAAGAAATGGCTCAAGAGACTCCCTCAAGACCATAAGGACAACCAGCCCCCCCATGAGAGAGGGATGAGACACCAAAGTCCCCCCAGAATGAAGAAACTCCTGTCACAATGGTAGATGATTGATGTAGAATCCAAAAGGAGATCCTGAAGTGGCAAATGATATTCCTCCCCTTGGGAAGAAACGGATCCAAAGGACAATGTCAAAGGAAGCCTATGAAGAGTGATGAACCAATCTGTCTCAGGATGTGTGCCATGATCGGATGCTGAAGAATCTCTCTGTCTGAACTAAAATAAATGATGCCAAATCCAAACTAATGTGGAGAATCCTGAAATGCAACCACAGAATGCACAGATAATGGTGGGCAAACAGTGATAACCTGGCTGTCAAGGTAGAGGAGATGAATGTCCTCAAAATAATCCTCCAAATCTGCAGTATAAGACTCAACAAACAAGAAAGATATGTCTGTAACATAAGATTCCAACGTATCTATGTCTGGAAGATGTATGATTTCCTGCTACAAAGAATCAGGAGCAACAAGAGATGCTGATGAAGTCTCAGTCTGAAGAGTGGGAACTATGAGACAAGCCTCTGATCCATCGGAACATGTAAGGGTGTCTAAATACTCAAGCTCCACTAAAGTATCATGATCAAATGGTGTATTCTCTCTCCAAGCAATGGGTATGAGACAATCTGAAGCGGGATCCTCTAGGAATGGAGAGAGATTAGGGTATCCATGTATCTCCCAAAGATGTTTCCAAAGTGGGTGAGGATAATCAATGTCCGATATAGCCAACACAGTGTCATGCTCAACACTAGACACTATAATTCCTACTATAATTCCTACTATGTGATCTCTAATAATATACCATGCTAATTTTCCCTTTGAAGTGGCTGGTTCAGGTATGAGATCATACAAATAAGGTAAAATATTAAGCCACCTACAATGTGTAAGTATACCCTTTTCCCATGACTCATAATTACCCCATTCTAGAATAACAACAGAAGGGTGAGAAGAAAAACCCATGATAACTCTTCACATGAAATAAACTGAGTGCTGAAAAACATAAGTTTTGACTTTGACTGGAAAAATAGACATCGAAAATGCAAAAATAGAAAATCTAACCTACATTATTAGATAGATATTAGAAAGAGCTTTCCGACAATATAAGTAAGTCGAAAATCCGATACCGTATGCTCAAGATATGGCCAAAATACCAAAAGTGCTCAAAGCTGCCCCAAAGAAGATTTGAGAGTAAACCCTGGTGGTTAGGTTAACCACTAGCGGTTAACTGACGGCGGCACCCATTTACAAAGCAAAGTTGATTTATAACACTGCATGCGTTATTTTTTAATGCAAAAATCAATTAAAAATTGATTTTTTTGATTTTTTTTTTAATTTTTCACCTCGAAATTTGAGCCAGAGAGAAAAATTTTCCCAGAGGCTACTGTGACCAAAAATGACAAAATTTATATGAAAAATGACTCTCCCGGGCCTTTTGAGCACAATGGTGGTGTCTGTTTCTGCTCAATGTGCTCCAAAAAAAAGTGTCTCTTCTAGATTGAAGAAGAAACCCCAGAAAAGCTATGGTTTTTGCCCTCGAAACACTGCTTCACAAACACCAGACCAGGCAGTAGCAGTGTGGCTCTAATACCATGTAGGATTTGAGAGACAAATCCACAGAACGCAAAGAATACCTGCATGAAAATAACATGTTACAAGAGAGAAGTAGAAAGAGGGAAAAAGAAGAATTCAGAAGTTGCTCAAAATGTGAGAGCAAAATTATAATCTGAATTAATGAACAACAATTACAAAGTTCAACCTTAAAAAGGTGAACGAAACCCTAAAAGTTAAAAGCTAGGTTGCACATTAATAATTAATTATTAATGCACCTAAGAGAAAGCTTAAGCACTAAAGAGTAATGACTTAACTAATTAAATCAACATGATTTAATTAATAAGAAAACTAATGATTACTCTAACACCCCCTTAAGCTAAGCGCAGGGGGTAAGCTAACCTAGCACAGCTATGAAAGCAGGAAATGGGTCCCGGCAACAAGGCTTGATCAGGTACCCAATACAAGGAAATCTCTATAAATCGGAGATAAAGAAGAAAACCCAGTGGGAAAAACCCTTATCCAAAAAGAGATAGAAGAATGCAGAAAAGAAATGGCTCAAGAGACTCCCTCAAGACCATAAGGACAACTAGCCCCCCCAATGAGAGAGGGATGAGACACCAAAGTCCCCCCAGAATGAAGAAACTCCTATCACAATGGTAGATGCCTGATGTAGAATCCAAAAGGAGATCCTGAAGTGGCAAATGATATTCCTCCCCTTGGGAAGAAATGGATCCAAAGGACAATGTCAAAGAAAGCATGTGAAGAGTGATGAACCAATCTGTCTCAGGATGTGTGCCATGATCAGATGTTGAAGAATCTCTTTGTCTGAACTGAAACAAATGATGCCAAATCCAAACTGATGTGGAGAATCCTGAAATGCAACCGCAGAATGCATGGATAATGGTGGGCAAACAGTGATAACCTAGCTGTCAAGGTAGAGGAGATGAATGTCCTCAAAATAATCCTCCAAATCTGTAGTATAAGACTCAACAAACAAGAAAGATATGTCTGCAACATAAGATTCCAACGTATCTATGTCTGGAAGATGTATGATTTCCTGCTGCACAGAATCGGGAGCAATAAAAGATGCTGTTGAAGTCTTAGTCTGAAGAGTGGGAACTATGAGACAAGCCTCTGATCCATCAGAACATGTAAGGGTGTCTAAATACTCAAGCTCCACTAAACTATCACGATTAAATGGTGTATTCTCTCTCCAAGTAATGGGTATGAGACAATCTGAAGCGGGATCCTCTGGGAATGGAGAGAGATTAGGGTCTCCATGTATCTCCCAAAGACATGTCCAAAGTGGGTGAGGACAATCAATGTTCGATATAGCCAACACAGTGTCATGATCAATACTAGACACTATAATTCCTACTATGTGATCTCTAATAATATCTCATGCTAATTTTCCCTTTGAAGTGGCTGGTTCAGGTATGAGATCATACAAATAAGGCAAAATATTAAGCCACCTACAATGTGTAAGTATACCCTTTTCCTATGACTCATAATTACCTCGTTCTAGAATAACAACAAAAGGGTGAGAAGAAAAACCTATGATAACTCTTCACATGAAATAAACTGAGTGCTGAAAAACACAAGTTCTGACTTTGACTAGAAAAATAGATATCAAAAATGCAAAACCAAAAAATCAAACCTACATGATGAGATAGATCTCAAAAAGAGCTTTCCGATGATATAAGGAAGTCAAACATCTGATACCATATGCTCAAGATATGGCCAAAATACCAAAAGTGCTCAAAGCTGCCCCAAAGAAAATTTGAGAGTAAACCTTGGTGGTTAGGTTAACCGCTAGAGGTTAACCACTAGTGGTTAACTGATGGCGGCACCCATTTACAAAGCAGCGTTGATTTTTAACACTGCATGCATTAGTTTTTAACGCAAAAATCAATTAAAAATTGATTTTTTTTAAATTTTTTTTTAATTTTTCACCTCAAAATTTGAGCTGGAGAGAGAAAAATTTTCCCAGAGGCTACTGTGACCAAAAATGGAAAAATTTATATAAAAATGACTCTCTCAGGCCTTCTGAGCGTGATGGTGGTGTCCTTTTTTTCTCAATGTGCTCTAGAAAAAAGTCTCTTCTAGATTGAAGAAGAAACCCTAGAAAAGCTGTGGTTTTTGCCCTCGAAACACTGCTTCACAAACACCAGGCCAGGCAGCAGCAGTGTGGCTCTGATACCATGTATGATTTGAGAGACAAATCCATAGAACACAAAGAATACCTGCATGCAAATAACCTGTTGCAGGAGAGAAGCAGAAAGAGGGAAAAAGAAGAACTCAGAAGTTGCTCAAAATGTGAGAGGAAAATTAAAATCTAAATTAATGAACAACAATTACAAAGTTCAACCTTAAAAAGGTGAACGAAACCCTAAAAGGTAAAATCTAGGTTGCACATTAATAATTAATAAAAGAATTAATTATTAATGCACCTAAGAGAAAGCTTAAGCACTAAAGAGTAATGACTTAACTAATTAAATCAACATGATTTAATTAATAAGAAAACTAATGATTACTCTAACATTCCTTTTATTCATCAACTTAGTCAGACCATGATCTAAGTAGTGTTGTTCGCATATTGTGTCAATCCTGACACCCATTAGTAATAAGAATTCAATGTATGATTTGCAGTCATTTGACAACCTTGATGCAAAATTGCTCCTTGGGTCACCAGAAGGGTCATTATTTCCATGACAAAACTCACCATTAACATCACAATGGGTAAACTCTTTATATCTAATTATAGAAACATTTGGTTTACCATACATAACCCTAACTAGAAAATGAGCTTGACAACCCATTTTTTGGATAAACCTTTGCATCCTTTGCATGTTTTTAGGTTTTTTTCTATTGTCTCCAGGGCCAAAAACACACCAATAACTATATATACATGAACAAAAATATATATATTAATTGACATAAATAAAAAATTATAAACTATGACATGCTTAATTTTTATTTAAATATAGGAAAACCTTCAGTATGTCTTGGTAGTGTGGCTAGTAGTGTTGTTTGAGTTGGAATCTTGATGCAGGAGCATCTTGGGACATTGGCAATCCTGCTCAACCAAAAATATGTTTGTTTTATTATTTAGTTTTCTTGGAGGTTGCTCGGGAATTACTTTGTTGCTCGGGTTCTATCGCTCGGGCATACTTGTTAATTTCTCTGTTGCCCGGGTTCTGTCGCTCGGGTATGCTTGTTTCTGTTTCTCAAGTTCTGTCGCTCAGGCATGCTTGTTTAATTCTCGTTGCTCGGGTTTCTCTTCTGATGCTCAGGTTTTGTTTCCTATTTCTCAGGGTGTTCCTTGCTCGAGTCACTCTGTTTCTCGGTCAACCTTTGCCCGAGATGTTTATTTAAGAGTTGGATCTGGTGGCCGACTTCTTTAGTTAATTTCTGTGGCTTAATGGGTTTGGGGTCTCTCATTGGAATCTGTGTGGACTCAAATCTGGGTCTCACTTATGGATTTGAGCATCGACCTCTCTGTTGGACTCTTGTATATATTTGTTTCTATGTTATTTAGTTTTAGGTAGTTCTTCAGTGGGATTTTGATAGAAGAGTGTAATAGAAGATAAAGTATGGAAATATCTGGAAAGCAGGTATGTGACCTCGCATGTATGAAGATCAAATTGTAATTTATTGAATGTATATGGCCCAAATCGAGAAGGGATTACATCCCGACAAGTAATGAGTTTGATAAATTAATGAAAAGGACCTCTTTTATTTCTTCTCTGACTCTGTTGGTGTTGCTTCCGCATTGTGTTGGCAAGCTGGTTTGGTAGTTGGGAGAGCCTTAGACCCCATTAGCATCCCTCCTTGCGTCAGGTGGTATCAGAGCATTGGTGAGATCTAAGTTCCTTCTTGTAAACCCTAACCCTAGTTGGTATTTTTGTGGGGTAGCAGATTACAATTTGACCTACAATTGCAGAGGGATTCAAGATGATTCATGGGAGAGGAAATGCAGATCTAGGTCTAGTGGATATGCTTAGATAGATGACTGCTAGATTGGAAGCTGTTGAGACACCCCAGCGCATAGGAAGACATCTTGAGGATGTTAGTGATGATGAAATTGAGGAGGTTCAAGGTGAATTTGCACCTGCGCCTATGATGAATTAGGAAGAAGAGAGATTCTTGAGAGCCCTAACAAGTTTGAAGTCCACACCTCAGTTTAACCCTCCTGAGTATAGTGGAAAGTTGGATTCTGATGAATTGAGTGACTAGATAACTGAGATCGAAAAGTATTTTGAATATGAGAATGTATTAGAGGACAAGAAGGTAAAGATTGCAAGCACAAAATTGAAAGGTTGTGCATCCTTATGGTGGGAACATCTGCAATTGGATCAAAAGAAGAAAGGTAAAGACAAAATCAAGGTATGGGATAAGATAGTAAACAAATTGAAAGGCAAGTTTCTACTTTCTGATTATCAGATTAACCTAATTAGGCGAATGCAAAGTTTGAATCAGAAAGATAGATCAGTAAAAGACTACACTAAGGAATTCTACAGATTGGACATCAGATCTGGACATGTTGAAGATGAATTAGAGAGTAGCAAGATATCTGAATGGATTGATAATTTCTATACAAGATGAGATGAGTTTAGTCAAGATCGAAAGCATTGAGGAGACATATCAATTTTCCCTAAAAGCTTAGGAGAATTTGAACAAAAGATATGAGCAAAGACAAAGAGGCAGAGGAGGTAGATTCCCTAGGGAAGAGGTAGATCTCATGGTGAAAACAATAGATCTGAACCAGACAAGTCAATTTCAGACACATCTCAAGACAAAGGAAAGACTGAATGGATAGGTGGAAGTTCATACTGAGGAAGAGGCAATTACTCCAGACACTAGTAGAATTGGCCCCTATTTTCAATGAAAATTGGTCGAATTATCTACCCAGATTGGTTGAATGATCCACAAATTGCTTCGTCGCTATTTTACTAGTCAAAAGTTCAACACATCCTAGTTTACGTCAAAATTTCTACGCAAGCTTTGGTCAAAATTAGCATGTTGAAATGTCCATATTATTTGTCAAAACTTTGACCAACTTTCGTCGGAATGTTTAACCAATTTCACCAGGATGTCAAACCCACGACGCATATTTTTGACACACAATGCTCGAAACATACACTGGCCCAAGTTAATGTTTCGACCAATTTTGGTCAAAATGTTTGACCCATCCAACCAGGATGCCAAACCCACGATGCAAACTTTCAACACATAATGGCCAAAACGTAAACCGGTCTAAGTTAATGTTTCGACCAAGGGATGTCAAAATTTTGACCAATATTGAATTAAAAAAAAAAAACAAATTGCATCTTTGTCCAAAAAGTTCTCAAGAAGTTGCAATGATAATTGCAAAGTTGTCAAGTTTATAATTTTTGCAACTTTTTTACATTTTCTATCAAATGTTGGCTTCATTGCCTAGATTTGATACAAAATCATGTCAAATGATATTTTGACATGATTTTTTATCACATCTAGGCAATGAAGCTAGCATTTGATAGAAAATGTAAAAAAGTTGCAAAAGTTGCGAATTTGATAACTTTGCAACATTGTGCAACTTGTTGAGAAATTTTTGCACAAAGATGCAATTCATGTTTTGGCAGTTGCCACCAACCAAGAATCGTTTGGGCCAATTGGAAAAAGTTATCAATATCTAGAGTAATCACCAACGACATCCTGGTCGGTGATTAGTCTAGATATTTATCTTCAGGTGTATGGTATGCCTCAAGATAATTCACTCCTTATGGTTCTCTATGTTGATGACCTATTGATCACAAGGAGTTCCTCATCCATGATTGTTGCAGTGAAAACTACCCTCTGTGACAAGTTTCGATGACTCACTTGTGCTTGTTGCACTATTTTCTTGAGATTGAGATATCTTTGCCTACTTCCACGATCACAATACACAATCCATATGTGCTCTCGAATTGCTCTCAAGATTTCACATTGGTTACTCTAGGCCTACTCCAAGTCCCTTTCTTTTTAGAGTCAAACTTGAGGCTTAGTGTTCTTCACACTTGATTGTAGGTACTTTGCAGCAACAACTTGTTGGGGATCTCATCTATTTGACTCATAAGAATTGACATTTCAAATGTTTTGGGCATGGTCTCTCAATTCATGTGTGGGCCCCATGGGTTGCACTAGAAAGTAGCCAAGCAATTATCTACTACAATCAAGGTACTCAAAATTTTGGGATTCACTACACAATGAGCATTGATTTCAACTCGATGGACTACACAAATTCAGATTGTGTAAGTAATTCTTTGGATCGCAAGTCTACTAAAAGTTATAGCTTCTTACTTGGTTCAAGAATTGTTTGTTAGAGAGAAAGAAGCAATTTGTTATTGGTCCATCTTCTATTGAAGCCGAGTACCAAAACTGAGGCTATTTGGTTTCAGAATCTTCTCATTGAGTTTGGTATTCAATCTAAACAACGATCAATCATATTTTGAGATAATCAATGTGCTACTGAAATCTCATGTATCCCAAACCATCATCAAAGGACCAAGAATATTGACATCCAGATACACTACATTGGGGATCTCATTCATGGACAAGTCATCAGTCTACTATTGCCCAACATCCAAGCAAGTTGCCAATATTTTTACCAAAACCTT
>MU225970.1:263051-283657 GCA_018584345.1 Thuja plicata | reverse complement strand
GATTTGTGATCTCTTGTTCCCGATAAGAGAAGTTGACTATACCATGGAACTTAATATTGAAATGTCTGATAGAATATGTAACCCAGGTACTCTATCAGCATTTTAGATACCAGTTTGGACCTTTCTATGCCAAGGAGGTAATGGACCCTTGGAATTATTAATTTTTTTTTTCATAAATTAGTCCTCCTTATGAAAGATGAAACTCTAAATCAGTCTTCAGAGTTCTAATGCCTCTATAGTTCAAAAGAGGTCTAGGCTTATAAAAGGGAATGTTAGATCTGATAAACAACAAATCTTCCCAAGAACACCTGCATGCAAGACTGTCACAAACAGAAGCAAAGACAGAAGAGAGAAGAATAGTTATGGCGGCCAAAAGGCCAGAGACTGGAAAATCATGTTGCAAGAAAAATCTTCTATTATCCACAAACTGAAAAGATTACAATCTCCTTATGAAAATTAAAGAAGTGAATCCTTATAAAAGGAATCACGAAGCCCTAAAGGTGAAAACCCTAGAGAAATATAAGCGCTGCCTAAGTGAAACTTAAGCACTAAAGAGTAATAACTTAATTAATTAAATCAACATGATTTAATTAATAAGCAAACTAAAGATTACTCTAACACCCCCCTTTAAGTGTAACATAGGGAGAAGCAAAACAGCTAAACTACTGCAGAAAGCAGGAAAGATGGGTCCCGGCAACTAGGCCTGATCAGGTACCCAAAACATAAAAGGGAAAAGATGTCCCAGAGAGAGGAACAAGAATGAGCAAGAAGTATCTCCGAAGCATGGAACTATAAACTCTTTCAGAAGAGACTGCTGGAACCCCCACTGAAGTGCATGACCAGGTAGAGAAGACAATGTCTGAAGAGTTGATCAATCGAACCAGGAAGCAATAGAACCAACAGGTGAACCCCACCATAATGTTGAACTGGGAGAGGTGACAGGAACACTGAAATGCAATGCCAGAAACATCTGCAGAAGAAAGAACCAGGAACACCAACAGTGCAACAGAAGTACAAACACAGGATAAAGGGCAGTGTCATCAACACACAACATGGGCTAATGTCATGGAAGGTACGCTCACTTGACAAAGGTGGATGCGCCAAAAATGGCATAAGCATCATAACCCCCCCATGGCACTTTACAACACAGTGCGAGTACAAAAACCGTACAAGGTGTACAAGATCTCAGATATACAGAAGTAGGCACTTTATCTCAGTGCGTTTACAGAAAAAAGATGCAACAGAAGAAGCAAGAATACTCAGAAGTCAGAAAGAAGAGTGAGCCAGAAGATCAAAAGAAGAGATCCCAGGACCTGTAGAACCAAGCAATCCACCATAGTGCATAAATTGCCAAACTCGGAGGAGAGAAAACCTAGAGCAGAATCTAGAAAAAAGACCCCTGCAACTAAGTAGTTCACTGAACCAGCTTTTTGACAATATCTCATTTGCCAAAAATAGAGTCTGGATGAGCTAGATATGACTCCTAGAAGGCAAAAATAGATATCAGACTTCAACAGAAAAAAATATTGTCAAAATAGCAGAATCCAAACCCTAACCTCCATCATCGGAAAGTTCTCGGAAAGATCTTTTCGACGGTATATGGAAGTCAAAAAAAGACCCCCGGATGCTCAAGATAAAGAAAAAACAGTCCCGGGGGGTCAAAAAGGCCTCAAAACTCAAGTTTTAAGCCCCTGGGGCTAAACAATTTGGGCCCCCGGGCACATGGTGCACTCAGGGGGCTGGGGTCGATCCCCCGGTCATCCATATGACCGCCTGCTGTTAGATAGGGGCCCGCGGGGGCTAACAAACAGCCCGGGTGGCGCAGGGGTTGCGGATCCGGGGGAAGCGGCGGCGGGGTGGAGGAAACCTGGTGGAGCGGCAGTGGGAGTCTGGGGAGCGAAGCGGCACGGGGGCGCAGAGGAGGCCAGTGGGGGCGGCCGGGCGGCGGGGGCCGCGGAGCAGCTGCGGGCGGCAGAGCGACCACGGAGCGGCGACAGAGTGACCGCTGGGCGGCGTGGTGGCTGCAGGGGTGACACGCAGGCTGTGCACCCTAAAATACACAGAAAGCGCTGAGAACTATTAAAAAAATGGTTTTTTTTGCAAAAATTTCTCGAAAACTGTGCCCGTACGGCCCTAAAAGGCCAAAAATTTTCTCCCCGAGGCTCTGGTGTCCAAAACGGATGAGCCTTATATGGATTCTGGGGTTTTTGGGTCTTCTGGACGCAACCGTGAGGTCGGTTTTGGTCCAAAGTGCCTCAAAAAATAAAGACCCCCCAGAACCAATGAAAAAAGCCAGAGAAACCTCTGAAACCCTCTGTGCCTGGTATGCTTCAACAAAAACTGAACAACGAACAGCAGGAGAGCTCTGATACCATGTTAGATTTGATAAACAACAAATCTTCCCAAGAACACCTGCATGCAAGACTGTCACAAACAGAAGCAAAGACAAAAGATAGAAGAATAGCTATGGCAGCCAAAAGGCCAGAGACTGGAAAATCATGTTGCAAGAAAAAGCTTCTATTATCCACAAACTGAAAAGATTACAATCTCCTTATGAAAAGTAAAGAAGTGAATCCTTAGAAAAGAAATCACAAAGCCCTAAAGGTGAAAACCCTAGAGAAATATAAGCGCTGCCTAAGTGAAACTTAAGCACTAAAGAGTAATAACTTAATTAATTAAATCAACATGATTTAATTAATAAGAAAACTAAAGATTACTCTAACAGGGAATTCTTAAAATGGTTTCCCCTTTTTGAATTTTGGCTTTGATTTGGTGGTCTATTTTGTGAATCCAAAGGTGGTCTTCAATCAACTATTATTTTAGCTTTCATCTCAGTCAATTTTTCCCTATATGCACAGGCCAAAATATTAGGTATCTGAAATCCTTGTTTAAAATCTAAATGAACTTGCATTTGATTAAAATCCCTGATCTAAATCGATTTGTGCTGCTAAATCTGCTATCGTTTGTTTTGTAATTGTAAAAAAAATTGTAATTATTAGTGGAGCTCTACAAAGTAAGTTCATTTACTTTTGTATGGCATTTCAATGCTCTATTTGGCATTATCCTCCTCCTCATTCCCTGTTGCCAGGATCTGAGCAAGAGCCTATAATTTTCCTCTCATTTTACCATATTTTTTTAGCATATTTTTTTTAATTGAATTTAAGTTGAATAGCATTTGCAAATAGGAGAAGTAGATACACCAAAAACATTATTAAAAACAACAGCATAGAGTTGAATAAGTTTTTAAAAACTACTACAACAGCCATACCAAGAGCGACATGGTAAAGATTGTTCTAGAAAATTGTAGTTCTACTGTAGATTGTTCTAAAAAATTGTAGTTTACTGACACCACATATTAGATATAATGGTAGGTTATATAGAAAGGGGAAAATGGAATCGTTGGAATAATATTGAATAATTTTTGCAGTCTTTTAATTATTTTTTTCAAACAAAAATCAAGGGTTTGTTTGCTAAGAAATGTGACTCACTTCTGAAGAATCACGGAAACATTCTACACCATATCATGGTTTTTCCATCCATACAAAATTGCATGACTACAATTATTATGCATCTAGGGTTTATACGGTTTTTGCAAAATGATCAATTTTGAAAAGCACTTCGTTTAAAACCAAAAAATATGTGTTGCAAATATACTTACCAGGCACAAATTTGTGATGCCCTCCTCCCACCCAAAGCGCTTCCCGTGTTCAATGAAAAAATGAAAAATGTGTTTCACTTTTTAGTTTTTTTTTGTTTATAATCCCGTGTTCATCGAACATTCGACCTTTCTTAATACACGTCAAAATTTTGACCTTTTTCGGGATCATAAACAAAAAAATAATAATTTTAGAAGCCAAATTGGCCTGTCGTCAAAAATTTTGGTCAAAAATAGAGGCATAATGTACTAGTGAGAGGTGGATATAGCATAAAAGGATTCCAAGTAACTTGTTACAATTATGGAGAGGAAGGACACAAATCCTTTGAGTGTACACATGCAAGCAAGAAAGGCAGTAGCAGTAGAAATGCTTTAGTGAAAGAAGAGTTACCTAATGAACTTGAGAATCTCATGATCTGAAGGATACTATGCAGTGAGAAGGATAAGCAAGATCCGATCAGGAAAAGTTTGTTCAAGACCAGATTTAGAGTTGCAGACAAAGTTTGGAAGGTGATTGTTGACAGTGGAAGCTCATAGAATCTGGAATCTTAGGAAATGGTCACAAAGTTGCGCTTTGAGAGGATGAAACATCTGAAGCCCTTTTAGATCTCATGAATCAAGGATGAGCATACATTAATGGTGAGTGAACAATGTTTTGTGAATCTAAAAATTGGAAAATATTATGATAAGGTGTTATGTGATATTATGCCTATGGATTGTTGTCACATCTTGTTGGGTAGACCTTGGAAATATGATAGACATGTTATACATGATGGAAGATTGAATAGCTATTCTATCTGGGTTGATGGTAAGAAGCAAGTTTTGTTCCCTTTGGTTGAAGAATCTGTTAGTGAAGTATGTACATCTGTGAAATTTTGTGTGATGGAAGGTAGACAATTTGTTAAGGATTTGAAAAGAAATTATATCTGTTATGCTTTGATTCCTAACAAACCGAGTAAGAATACAAAAGATGGCATTCCTGCATAAGTTGAGAAGTTACTCTCTGAGTACAAGGAGATAATTTTAGATAATGTACCTAATGGTTTACCACCAATGAGAGATATCATTCACTGTATGGATTTGATCCCTAGAGCTAGTTTTTTGAACAAAGTACCACATAGTTTAACACCTATCGAGAGTGAAGAGCTTAACCGACAAGTTCATGAATTATTGAAGAAAGTTTTGATCTGAGAAAGTTTGAGTCCATGTGCAGTACCAGCTATATTGGCACCTAAGAAGAATGGAGAATGGTGAATGTGCACTAATTCTAGAGATATCAACAAGATCATGGTGAAGTATAGGTTTCCTATACCGATAATGGATGACATAATGGATTATTTGAGTGGAGCGAGATATTTTACCAAAATTGATTTGAAAAGTGGATATCATCATATCAAAATTAGAGAAGGTGATGAATAGAAGACTTCTTTCAAGACAAAGGAAGGTTTGTATGAGTGGTTGGTTATTCCTTTTGGTTTAACTAATGCACCAAGTACATTTATGAGGTTAATGAGTGAAGTTTTGAAGAAATTATTGAATAAATGTGTGATTGTATACTTGGATGCCATTCTAATATTCAATAAGACTAGAGAAGAGCATTTGATAGATCAAGAATACATAAAACATTTGAAGTTGGTGATGTTGTAATGGTTCATTTGAAGAAAGGCATATTTCCTGTTGGAACATATGGTAAATTAAAGATGAAGAAATTTTGTCCTTGCAAAATACTGAGAAGATTTGACAGTAGAAATTCTTATGAATTTGAAATACCTGATGACATGGATATATCACTTATATTCAATATTTCAGACTTGTATGAATATCATGAACCTGATGAAGAAGTGACAATACCAAGTGATTATCCTAAGAATCAGATAGAGGAAGTTGAGAAGATTTTGAAATGGAGAATTGGTAGAAGTACAAGAGGAAAGGAATACATGGAGTATCTGGTGAAGTGGAAGAACAGACCGATTGAGGACTAATCTTGGATTTCTCAATCTACGTGGGATTCATTTCAGGTTGGACCTGATACATGATTTGGGGAATCATTTATATTAACCCCAAGTGTATGATGCAGGAGCATCTTGGGTCATTGGCAATATTTTTCAACCAAACATATGTTTGTTTTGTTCTTTAGTTTGTTTGGAGGCTACTCGGGAAGTACTATGTTGCTCAGGTTTTGTCACTCGGGCATGCTTGTTAATTTCTCTGTTGCTCGGGTTCTGTCGCTCGGGCATGCTTGTTTCTGTTGCTTAGGTTCTATCTCTCAGGCATGCCTGTTTATTTCCTGTTGCTCGGGTTTCTCTTATGACGATCAAGTTTTGTTTATTGTTGCTTGGGGTGTTCCTTGCCCGAGTCACGCTGTTTCTCTTTCAACCTATTCCCGAGAAGTTTATTTTAGAGTTCGATCTGGTGGCCGACTTCTTCAGTTAATTTCCATGGCTTAATGGATTTGGGGTCTCTCATTGAGATCTGTGTGGACCTAAATCTAGGTCTCACTTATGGATTTGAGCATCGACCTCTCTGTTGGACTCTTGTATATATTTGTTTCTATGTTATTTAGTTTTAAGCAATTCTTCAGTAAGATTTTGATAGCAGATTGTAATAGAAGATAAAGTATGGAAATATCTGGAAAGAAGGTCTATGACCTCACATGTATGAAGATCAAATTTTAATTCATTGAATGTATATGGCCCAAACCAGGAAGGCCTTATAGCCTGGTATGTAATGACTTTGATAAATTAATGAAAAGACCTTTGTTGTTTCTTCTCTCACTCTATTGTTGTTTCTTCCGCATTTTGTTGGCAAGCTGGCTTGGTAGTTGGAGAGACTTAGGCCCCATTATCATCCCTCCTTGTGTCAAGTCTCTTTTCTTCTTGCGTACAAAGTATGTCTCTGCACTATTGAACAAACCTTCTCCTTGGACAAAGTCAGGGAGCCTTTCAAGAGGGATTGTGACACGTAAGTCCATTTCACAATCATCATTTCTAATAGGTGTCCATCCAAGATTCTCACTTGAGAAATGATTTACTTGGTTTACGGTTCAATATCTTGTACATCTAGTTTGATGAGTGACTCCCATTTATACTTTTTACCCATTCTGAGTAATATAAAAATAGTTAGTGACTCTCTATCCTATTAAAATATGTATAAATAATTATATTGATTTTTCTAATCACTCATTAGCATAATTATCTTTACCTTGGTGTTGGCACTTTATTTTAACTTCCAAAATAATATTAAAATATAATTCAGTGGCATGTCGCAAAATATTGAAATAAAGTAAATAAAAAATAATTTACTAATAAAACAATTATAAAAATATCATTTAATACTTGACAATATACAATGATACATACAATTGTTCAAATCTTTTTTATATGTTATTACAAGTGGATCTCCTAGTTTTGCCAACAAGTGAAACATTAATTCGTTGTCAGAGATGAATTATTGTGAACTTCTACTCATAAACATGGGTCAACATAGGTTTAACATTGTTATGTTTTTTTGAATCTTTATGATCTCATTGTAAAAAATGAGTTGGATTTAGTAGACGTCCATTTGAAAATTTTGGATCAAACTTTGGGATTGGTGAGCTCTTGGGGAATCCCTATGTTTCATGCATTCGAGCAATTGCTCATCAAGTGGAATAAAACATTGAAAATAGGTCAATATAGGGTGGAGTTAGGTTTAGTTAGGGTTATTGCTTTCATCAACATGGTTGGTTTGAGGATTGGTGAGCTTCAATGAAGTCTTTTCCCTTAAGAAATTTGAGCATCTTTTTTTACATTTAATGCTAAGTAAAATATTGTCATTGTGACTCACTACTTAAAAAAATCAGTGTAGGGATAGGGGTGGATTAGTTAGGGTTAGTTCTCAATCTAGCATGATCAAGACTTACAAGAATTCAATAAGTTTGTTTTCTTGATGATGATTATTTGAGTTTTTTATTTTCATTATTAGTGTTACAATCAAGTTGGAATTAGTTAACGTAGGGTTAAGGTTGGTGTACTTTATTTTTTGTTGGTGGGTAACTCATAACATGCATCACTAGTTTGTAAACTGGTGCTTGTGGGAGATGTATTCTTGGAAAATATGTTTTTGGGATTTTTTAATTTTGGAAAAATGACTAAATAAAAATGCAAGGCTTAGCTATATGATTAGACTACAATAACGTCTTAGGAAAGAAACTATGTTTTTGAGATTTTTTTATTTTGGGAACATCTAATAACAATGTAAGACTTAGGTATATGAAAACTAAAGAAGGACAAATAAATCTTTCAGGGAAAACATTGATGACAAGAAGTTGCTTTAAATGACTAGTTAAAAACATACAAAATATGACATCAAACTAAAGAATTAACCAAAATATTGCATTCTTGATAAAAAAAAAAATGAAATTATTTCTAACATACCTCATTTATTAAATCATGCATATAAATTTAGCTTCTCTAGCTTAGTATGTGACATATGATTTAGAATTAAATTGAGAGTTAACTCTCTTGGACTCTTTGATAGATTCTTGGTGTGTATCTTGGCACATAATCTTTTTTCTTTGTGAATGCCCTAAATAATTGTACCAATTAAATTGGTTTTATTTGAATGTTCATTCCTTCAATAATATCACATTTGAATTTTGTTTACTATTGCTACCTATCATCTATTGATGTGGTTTATTAGGATTTTTTTATTATGTAATTTGTTTACCTATTTATATTTGCAAGGAAATAAAAAATTCATTTTAAATTGCAAGTTGGAATTTGTACTAGATAAATAAGCTATGGAATCTGTCAAGAAATTAGTTGATTTAAATATTCTCAAATAAATAAAATATTTACATAAAATAATAAATATATTTTGTTGAAACAAAATTTGAGGCTCCTTACATAAAAGAAATGGAGCGCACGGGGGAGCGGGAAAGGTGGAGGCCCCAACGGTCACTTGTAGGAAATTTCAATGGCTGACATGGATCCTTTGATGGTTGAGGCACTTTCTAGAAGCACAGATCCTTCACTTATCAACCTAAGCTAACTCCGCAGTGGCCTTTTAACAGGCGCAATACGGCAAGGTTTCAAACATGGAAACCTAAAACTCGATCTGATCAAACCAACGCCTCCCTCAATCGAACCCAAGGAAAAGTAACCAGGGACAGGAGGAAATGGGAAAAATATGGCTCGGGATCACATCCATATAGAGGCTATGTGCCTTAAGTTAAAAATTTTAATTTCTCTAAGATTGCTGACAAATTTTATAGACCAAAGCATCATATTGTTTCGCAGCAAAACCAGAACACTACCCCGACGCTTCAATGTGAGCCAAATGTCAGGTTTGAAGTTATCTCCACTATGTGTGTCTCTAATCCCACTTGGAAGGAATCTATTGACACTCTAAAGGATAGAGCTTTCTTTTTCAAATGGTTAGGACCATGGGCATCTATTAACCTTATAAAGAGCTCGTGTTAAAATATGTGGGGTAAGGGTTGCAATCTGAAAACCCTAGCCAATGGATTCTATTTGGCCCTCTATGAAGATAAGACTGATAAGGATTGTATCTTAAATAATGGACCTTACTTAATAAGTGGGAAAGGCCTTTTTTTAAAAGATTGGGAGGCTAACTTTAATCCAACCCAAGAGAAAATCTCAAAATATCCAGTTTGGATAAATCTACATAATCTCCCTGCCGAGTATTGGGGACATAAAATGCTCCAGCAGATTGGTAATATGATTGGATCTTTTATCAAATCTAAGGAGGTGATTATCTTGAAAGATTCGTCCATCCATCCTATAATCTTGATCAATCTACAACAACATATGTCAGTTCCCAATCATATTACTCTGGACATAACAAATGGTGCTTGGAAATAGCGTATAGAAATCTAGGAGGAGGAGTTAATGATGGACAACACTCATGATTCTTGCAAGGCTAAAGGAAAAGGTTTTATGTAGGATCTCCTTTTAGATTAACTAGCAAGAAGATCCATGTCCAGAAACCTAACTCAGCTAGATGAGGCTAAAATTGTTGTCAAACATCCTAGTGAGGACACACTGGTTTCCCCTGCCTAGCAAAGTCAGTGTCACTTGGCTGTGGAGGTGGCTATCCAGGGTTCATCCTCTCCTATCCAGCAGATTCTTCAAAAGACAACCACTTCTACTCCCACATGCCCAAGCTCTTACTTTCCAAATCAGATAGGAGACTATTCCCTTTTTCACCCCTCTACTTCTATTGCTGGTGAAACCAAAGATGACTTCTTACCCCACACTTTTCATATGGATGCCCCTTCTCATATGCCTTTGGGGTCCTGCCCTGGCAATAATGAGCTCTTGAATATAAATTTTTGGTTTAAGACTGCTCCTGACCCCCATGACTCTGTGAAAGTTTCCTTTAGCCCCCTCTCTGAAACCATAGTCCTTTCCCCTGTTTATAAAGCACCCATTATTGGAATATCTACATCCCAGGACACTTCACATATGTTGCTACTGGAGAAAGATGGGATGGAGATAGAGCTCAAATGTATTGTTGCAGATGTCCATCCTCCAGGCTCAAACGGGAAACAATCCCCAAAAAGTTTGGTAATCCTCTCCCCAACCACTCAAATTTCTCTTGAAAGCAAGCAAAGATCTTCTCAGAATAAGGTTAGTTTTTTTCTTCCTATTATAGAAGCTCTTAACAAAATTATGGATGAGCATGATAAATGTTTAGAGATTGGTGAAGAACCGGTTGTTGAGGGAGACCCACAGGATGGTCAAATCTCCCCCATTAGAAACTTAGAAAGTTCTTTTAATGAAGCTAGAGACAGTGGGGATAACTTACTGGAATACTCCTCTAATATAAGTCTTTTTAGTGATGAGGGTGGGGATGATTACTTGGGGATAGATGAGTCTCTTGATGTTCTTGAAAGAGAGGCTTGCACCAATCAGAATCTAAGATGAAGAGACCAAAACTGGGGATGAAACAGAGAAGAGGGGCTAAATCTACCAAAGAAAAGATGGAACGGGTTGGTTGTGCACAGTAGACCAGAAAACATTGCTGAGATCAGGAAAGGTTATTTCCTTTTCTTGGAAGAAATGAGGGTCCTCTCATAGAATTTCAGGGGCTGCAATGCCCCTAAAAAATCTCGCCTCCTCAAGAGAGGTCTTGATCAGGCGAAAGCAGACTTAGTTCTTTTGTAGGAAACTAAGCTTAAAGGTGAAGACATTATTTTGTTTCATAAGAAATTTGCTAAATGGGGTGGGGTGTTTTTGGAGGCTTCCAGAGCTTCTAGGGGTATGGGAATTTTATGGGATGATAGTGCAGTGAATGTAGCTTTGATTAGCCAAGTAGCTAATTGGCAGTGGATTGAAGTTACATCTAAATAATTGCTTTCCAAATTTTATGTTTTCAACATCTATGGACCCAATAATTCAGCTGAGAAAGAAGCTTTATGGAAGGTTATATCCACCTTTTTAACTGATCGAAGAGAGGAACTCTTTATTTTAGGAGGAGACTATTATGCCATTTTGATCCCTTTAGAGAAATTAGCGGGAAAAGGCTAGCAAAGCAAAAGCCAAAAAGATTTTTTTGAATTTGTCCTGAATAATGGGTTGGAGGAATTAGACTTCAGAATAGGGGATTATACTTGGACCAATAGAAGAATTGGTTTCTTTAATATAGCTGAGAAATTGGATAGATTTTTCCTTGTTGGAAATTGGGAAGAGTGTGATTGGCTATGCACAACAGATATTCTACCAATAACAGGTTTTGATCACTACTCAATTATGTGTAACATTCAAGAAGATACAGCCCCGAAGAGATCTCCTTTCAAGTTTGAAGCTATGTGGCTAAGGGCGGATGACTCTATAACAACATAGAAAATTGGTGGCAGAATGCTCCTATCTTGGAAGGTAACAAATCATTTATTTTTTTCAAAAAAATTCAATATGTTACAGATCAGCTTAAAGTGTGACATCGAGATGTGTTTCAAAATATATTTGTGGATAAACTCAATGTTGAAAAGAGCCTAAACCTTCTTAATGAGTGAGTAATTAAAAAGGGCATGGATGAATTCATGTATTTAGAAGAACAAACCTTACAAAAATAGTATAAAGAAATTCTTGCTAGGGAAGAGATTTATTGGAGACAAAAGTCAAGGGAGACTTGGTTAAAAGAGGGAGATAGAAACACTAAATTCTTCCACAAATCAGTTAAAGCTAGAAGGGCTAGAAATAAAATCTTCTCGATTGGGGGTAGTCATCAATCAACAACAACAAATTAATCAAGAAGTTGTCAATTACTTCCAAAACACCTTCACAGAGCATGGAATAAATGAAAATGATAATGAGGAGTTTCTAGATCTTATCCCTAAATGTATTTCAGAGGCCCAGAATGCCATGCTCTCCAGCCCAGCCTCACTAGAGGAAGTCAAGACATCCTTGTTTGGTTTGGGAGGGGATAAATCCCTCGGCCCTGATGGATTTCCTGCCTTATTATTTTAGAAGACCTAGAATATTATTGTTGCTGATCTCCTACAAGTGGTAGAGGAATCAAGGTCTGAAGGCTTCATGCTTAAATAATTCAATAACACTTTTATAGCCATGATCCCAAAAAATTTGGACATCAAGTCTTTTGATGACTTCAAACTAATTGCCTTTAGCAATACTATATACAACATTATTGTTAAAGTGGCTACTAATAGACTTAAATCTGTCCTTGGCATCATCATCTTTGAAGAGCAGAGTGGCTTTGCCCCTCATAGATCTATTTTGAAAGGGATAATTATAGCCCATGAGGTTGTTCATACAGTTAAAATAGCTAAGGTAAATAGCAAGATGATTAAACTAGATATAAAGAAATCCTATGACAATGTCTACAGGGCCTTTCTTCTCAATGTTCTCAGAAGGTTTGGGTTTAATGAGGACTGGATAAAATGGATAGCTAGCTATATTAATACACCAAGATTTTCTATCTTGGTTAATGGAAGTCCACAAGGCTTCTTTGAATCCACAAAAGGAATCAGACAAGGTGACCCTATTGCACCTTTTCTTTTTATTATCATGGCTGAAGTTCTTGGCCAATTTATTACTAAACAAAGGACAACAGGTAAATGGAAAGGCATTAAGATTGTTGTGGGTGTTGATTCATCCACACACCTGCAATTTTTTGATGATAAATTTCTCTTTGGAATAGCCTCTATAGAAGAATCTTGTGTCATTAAAATAACTTAAGACAGTTATAGCACAGCCACTGGCCAATGCATAAATTGGCACAAATCAGAGATTTACTTTTTCAACACAAATCAACATCTTCAACATGCGATCAGTGGCATATTGCAGATCAAAATTGGACTGTTACCAGGCAAATATCTTGGGGTGTCTCTTTTTTATGGTGCCTCTAAGCCTCACTTATGGAAAGGCCACTTGGATTCCTTCTTTAAAAAGATGGAGGGATGGAAGAATCGATGGTTAACCTCTGCTAGCAGGATCTTACTTCTTCAATCTATTATCTCAGCCATCCCCATCTATTTGATGAGCACCTTTAAAATCCCACACAAAGTCCTTGAGGCAATCACAAAAAGAATGATAAATTTTTTTTGGAATGGGGCTAAGGAGGGCGATAAGTGGCCTCTCCTTGCATGGGATAAGATTTGTAAAAATAATTTAAATGGCGGTGTAGGGCTGAAGGACTGGAGAAAGATGAATATAGCTCTAGGAGCAAAACTTGTTTGGAATATATGCAGTCAGCCAGGAAGCTTATGGGTCAAAATTTAGAGAGAAAAATATTTGGACTCTACAAATGATGAAATAATTCTCACTGTTTCTAATCCCCCAGAGGTTCTGCAATCTGGAACATCATTTTAGATTGCAGACACGTCATTCAAAAACATGTATCCTGGCATATAGGAAAGGGCACAAAAGCATTATTTTGAGATGACTCATAGAATAGCCACCCGATTTTGAAAGATGATGCTAGATTTACTGAACTAAGAGAATTCTTCACTCTAAGGTGGGGGCAAAAGGTTTCTGATTACTTAGATTACAGGGACTCTCCTCTTGGCCCCAAATGGAAATGGAAAGCAATGGATGATTTAGACCTCTCATCTCATCAAAGGACTTTAATGGAAGAAATGCTTCAACATAGATGCTTTATTAGATCTAATCAGGAAGACAAGCTGATTTGGTGTAGAGATAAAAGTGGAATCTACTCTGTGAAGCTTGGTTACTCATCCCAGGAAGATGAAAGGGATCCCCCCCCCTTGTCCAACTAAATTATGCTGGGATAAAGAATGCCTACCAAAGGCAGGTGCATTTGCATGGCTAGCAATGCATAAAAGGATTCTCACCACTAAAAGAAGAAAGTGGTTTGGACTGCAAAGACCCACTAGATGTGCTCTTTGCAAAGCAACATTAGAAGATGTTGACCACAAGCTTATTCAATGCCCATTTTTTGAGGAATGTTGGAGTATGATCAAGGAAAGGCTTAATTGGATAGGCCCTATGAAAAATGGTGTTCAAGAAGTATTTCAAAGCTGGCCCATCCCACTCAAATTTACTGCTCTTTCTTATGTTTGGAAGGTCTGCCCCTCTATAGTTATCTGGGAATTGTGGAAGGGACGTAACTGGAGGATATTTCAAAATAAGGAAAGGCCCATTAACAAGGTTAAGCTTAGCATAATTTGTGCCATAGAAGATACTTTAAAAGCTTCTTTGCAATCATCTATAGGGAGCTATGCATATATAAAGAATGACAGATTTATTCATTCCAAATGGCCTAGTTTGAAATTTAGAAATAGATGAATCAAGAATGCTAACACAAATAAGAAGAATCAGAAGGATTTGAAGTGGATGCTTCCTGAGCAAGACTGGATGAAAATAAATTTTGATGGGGCCTCTGGAGGAAATCCTGGGCCCTCTGGAGCTCGTGTGGTTGTAAGGGACTGTAAAGGTAATGTTTTGGCCTTAGCTACCCAACGACTCAAAGATGGCACCAACAATGTAGCGGAAGAAAGTGTTGCCTTGTTGGCTCTTCAACTTGGAAAGAGGATGAAACTGCAAAAGGTTCATCTTGAAGGGGATTCACAGATCATTGTGAATGCTATCAACAATGGGTGCGCTAAAGCCTAACATATTCAGAATATTATGGAAAAATCTCCAATATCCTATATTCTCTCCTTGATTTTAGAATCACTCATGTTCACAGAGAATGTAATGAACAAGCGGATATTGTATCCAAGTGGGCTAAAAACCTTGAACATATCAACATGGTGTGCACAAAGTTTTTTAATGATGAAAATGTATTTAAACTCTAATAGTTCTTTTATGCAAGTTCATGATTAATACACTCAGAATTCATAATGTAAAGGTGTTGGTTCTAATTTGCATCCGGTGGGGATTACTCATATGAACGTTATTTTTTAAAATGGTTAACTTTCTAAAAAATACATGTGGTGTTTTAAGAATATATGGTGTAATTGGCAGCAGATTTTCCTTTATGTATGGACTTCGATGAAAGGTCAGGCACGTGGTGCCTCTCTTCCCTATATTGGTGAAGTATGTTGAGTTGATGGCAGATTTATAGTGATGGCATCAACACAGCCAAGTAATGATTATGAGATCGTTTGGCAATCTATGTGAATTAAATGTATTTATTGCTATGTAAGGAGAGGATACTAGAATGATGACTTCTCTCTCTCTTGCAATTATTAATAAGTGTGGTTGGCGGGATGTGAAAAGACATTTTACTCTCTCGAGACTTCAACCTAAGTGTTGATATAATCCTTGCTATTTCTCATCATTTTTTATCTAACTTTCAAAACAAGTTTTTCTCTATAGGTTGAAGATGGAGGCTACTTTTTCAGTCCGAACCCTAAAGCAGCAGAAAGCCTTTGAAGGACCTGCAACTAAAGAGCGCATGTTAGGATTTCTCAACTACGAAGATGAAAGGATGGCTATAGCTGCTCTGGATGTTTTGGGCAGCCAATTTCAAGATCGACATGCAAAATGGCACTCAAATGTTGATGTAATTTCTCTTATTATTGCATGGGCTCTGCAACTCGAGGAATCTGAAGGTGAGGTCAAGCGCTTGATTGAATTCATCTTCGATAATGAACTGTTGCTAGGTCTTGAGTCTATTTTAGAATGGGTGGTGCCAGTGTTGAATTGGATTATAGTGAATGTTTTGAAAATTCCAAAGATGGTGATGAATTCGGAAGGATTCCCTTTCTGATTTGGTGGGGAAAAGTTGATAAAAATTTTTACACCAACAACATTCAGAGTAAATGGCAAAATTTGAAAACCATAGCAGAGCACATTCTTGTTCAGGAAACCAGGAGAAACAATGATGTGTTTAATGTGATTCCGTGTGGGAAACGTGGACAAAAAAAAGGAAAGCGACTCGATGTGGATTGATGACGCCTCAAGAACCAATTAAGGTGCATGTAGACATACAATTTTGTAAGCATGATGCTTTATATGCCTATAAAATCCATCTGGGCTTTGTTCTTCTCGACGATAGTTAGATATAGGTTTAATGGCGGAAGCCAATTTTGTAGCTGATATTATGTAATTTGCAACCCTTACAATCTTCTTCATGAACAATATGCTTCTTTGCCACTAGGGTTTATGTATGTCTAGCCGATATGTGTTATGGCTGTTTTGAATTCAGAAGCCATGTTCTTGAAAGTTAGAACTGGTTATTTGATAACTATATAGCATAGATGCTACATTGTAACCCTCTTGTAATTTCCTTCTTTTATCAATAAAAATCAATGTTATAGACCAAAATATATATATATATATATATTTTGTTGGAAAATATATTTATATAATTTTTATCAAAATATGAAATAAACTGTCATAAAATTAAAAAGAAGAGAAGACTAAAACAAGCTCTGTATAATTAAATTTAATCTAATTACCATTTATACTATAATCTCTCCTCTTATAAATAATCATTTTTATTTTTTTTGCATCCTCGTTATTTACAATAGGCTTGGACTACAAATGCTTGCTTATAGAAATATTACCAAGGTCATTTTGCGCATCACTAAAATCCAAAAGTGGCATCAAAATCTGCCATTAACTTATTTCATTCATGATCTAAATATAATATTAACTTATGGTGGTTTTGTTTGTGTTTAGCTATAATAAAGATCTAAATTTTAGCTTTGTTTAATTTTTATGTAATCTAATTTGACATAGATCATTTTCTTTCTAAGTTTTCTCTATTGTAATTCTTAAGTGTAATTGTTGATATTCTTCCACATTTCACCAAAAACCTAAGTTTTAAAATCAAAGCGACTCTTATTGGAACATTGAAATTTTACATTTTTTTAAGATACAAATATTAAGTTCAACACAATATTTGAGCTTGTGTTGGTTTCTGATTTTGTGCTTGAAATTATAGTATTCCAATTGTTGAAAGTCAATACAATGATACTTGACCTCAATATTATTATTTTAATATTTTGATGTTGATAATATAGATATGATTACAAATTTATAGTTAGTGACAAATTTATATTCTATTTTGTATTGAATTGTGGTCGTAAGGTTTTTTCTTAGGTAATTTCAGCGATGGACAAAATACTATAAGTTAGTAGACACTAATCATGACATTCTTCTCAAATGACATAGGAACATTCTCTCTTAATTTTTAATTTATAAATTATCGCTTACATTCCCTTCAAATTATATGCATGATAAAATAAAAAATAAAATTATTTGAAAACAATTACTTTCAAATTTTCTAAGCGGTCTATGCATACAAAATTAAGGGGGTTCTGCATGAGACCATGTATTTGATTATTCAATAAATTAATATAAAATATTTATTAGTTGTAAAGTGGAGGCATAATAATTTCTTCATTAAGGCCAACACATATTTGGCATAGGAATTAATTTGGTTGACTTGTGTGGCAGAGTTAGCCAAAGTGGTGAGTTGTCTGCATGGCTGGATTGGGTTCTTTGCCAAGTCTTAGGGCAACATAACTCAATTGATATAATTTAAGTTTTCAAAAACATTTGAGAAATTGATTTTATGGAATTCCTTGGAAATGAAGTAAATTAATATTAAAAACAAAACAAATATATAAGAGAATATTTGACAAAAATAAAATAGATTGTTAAAATGTATTTTATTCTCTTTGAATTACATAAGTTTATTATCTTTTATTATTATTAAAATGTAGATTAGCTTTTATCTAAGTTGATGTCATAAATGTGCATGTTATTGAAACCTTAATTGATCACCAAAATAGTCAACCACTAATTTTTGATCTTAATCAAGCAACAACAACAATGAATGTAATGTGAACTAGAGATGTTAAGAACATTATAAAATGAAATTCAATCAATTTTGTCTTCTTTTGTAAATTAATTTTATGACTAGTTCATTATGTTTGCAGGTGTGGGTGATACTATAATGGAGGATCATGGTCAATATTTTTTTGGATAATCATTATAGTGTATTATACTTTATTTTAATAGGTTATCAATTGAGTTCTTTAACTCTGTTAGAAATTGGCTCTTTGAGGTAGTATCTTGTAAATGACAATATTTGTATATTGGACAAGTATTGTATATGTGGAAAATCGGCTAATATCATTATAAAAATTTAATCCTTTTATGAGATAATCAAGAAATTTGCTTTGGGTCATGTAATTTTTACATGGTGCTTGAATTTATTTTTGGCATTTAACATGTCATGTTTTGTGTAAAAGATTTAATGATTTGTATGGCAATCAAGTTTTATTTCCTTAGATTTATGTAGAGGGTAGGTTGTCTACACGGTGGATGTCGATGTAGACATAATAGTGATCTAAAGATAAGTTGTATATTTTCCTTTCCTTTTAATAGATTTTGATTGAAGTAATCTTTATATGATAATTTTAATTTACATTTAGTGTGTTTCTATTGATAGTCTTAAATAATCTATGTTTATAGGATATTTTTAAAATTTAGTTTGATTTTCTTTCTATATAGTTATAAGAATTGGTTTCTCATTTATTTATTTATTTATAAGATTGAAATTATAACAAGAAACATAATCTAATTTATTTTTAATTTAAATTTAAAATTAATTTTGTATTCTATTTTTCTAATATGACAACTTGAAACATAAAATCCTATTTTATGTATGTATTGTTGTTTCTATAGCATGCTAAAAGTGTATGTATTATTTTTTTAATATTTCATCATCAATCAAAAACCCATGAAAAATCACTCTCAATGATAAATAAATAAGAAAATAAAATATTCTTTCAAATAAAAATCTTGAAAATAGAAAATAAAGATTAAACACAATTTGAACTAGACATTACAAAGATAATATCACATTTTTTTCAAAAGTATCAAGTACATACTCTTTCTAATAATAATAATAATAATAATAATAATAATTGTAAAAGAAAATCAATTAAAAAATAATAATAATCTTATTTAATAGTCTAAAAGATAATTAAAATGTTAAATTAATCTATTAAAATATTTAACTAATATAACATGCCCACTCACATAAATAAATAAATTAAAAAAAAAAAAATCACTATAATATTAGAAATAACCTTAGTTATTGCAATATTACATGACCCCTCACGTTAAAAACTCACTAAAATATTAGAAATAACCTTTAAAAACTCACTATTTAAATATTAGAAATATGTGATGTGCCAGCACTGATACTGACAGAGAGGATATATTGAGTGCAGGTGATGTAGGATATTGATTTTGATTGAGGGCAGGGCAGTACGAGGGTTTGGCATACATAGAGGATGGGGGAGGAATTGTCGGCCATCCACTTGCTTGAGGATTCGATGCAACATGCCACCATTTCTATGGTCGCTTCCCTCCATAAAAAGAATCAAAAATTCCAGTCCATCATAAAGCCAACTCAATTCGTTTTGATCAATAATCACAACCGATGGCTCAAAGTGATGTTTCCCCAGAGAAACTGAGATTTGCAGTTGAGTCCCGAAGTATTTATGCCCTTGACTGTGGTTGATCACAGAACCGTGTTGTGGTCTCTGGACAACAGTGAAGGTGATTTGGGTTCCACCAAATCATCACAGAAGATCGGAGAAATTCTTCTCCAGGTTGAATGATAAGCTGGTAAGACGATATTATACCACGGGTATACCTCCACCTTTACTTCCCCCACGTCTCAATGACCTTCAATGACAGTGGCAACCCTTTGCAAGCATCTATGTAATTTTCAACTAAATCTTCAAAGCCTTGTTCTGGGAAAGGCTGTAAGATTAAGGCATGCCAGCAGAACAGCTTCCTAGCCTGAAGATGTTGCAGCGGCTTTATTTTGTAAATAGATGTGATGCCCCACTTTGTAAGTACGTCGCCCTCGCGTGTTGTAACAATTACCACACTTCCTGCTCCGAACCTCTCCTTTGGGGGCAAGAGGGCATCCACTTGATCCAAAACTACGAGCACGGGAGGACTTTTCAACTCATCTGCTACAATTCCCTTGACTTCTTTAACATTGTCAAAGGTTGTAACACTTTGGATACTATGTTATCAGAAACGAGAAACGAGAAACACAACGGCAATGGTAATGTGACCAAAAATGGAATTTTTAAAGGTTGCGTATAAAAAACGGATATATATATATATATATAAACGGAATTTTTAAAGATTGGGTATAAAAAATGGATATATATATATAAGTTAGTATATATATATTTCATATATATTTCAGTTAATATATAACTTGCATGTATCTTTCTCACATACACATAAATGAAATGCATGCAAGTTAGTATATATACCTTGCATGCATTTCATTTTTATTATTTCAATTAATATATAACTTCTATGCATCTGACACACACACACACACACACAATTTTCGTTAATATATAACTTGCATGCGTCTCACATATATATATATATGATTTTATTTCATAGAAGTAAACATGCATGAAGTTATATATATATATATATATATATATATATATATATATATATATATT
>MU225970.1:228619-240338 GCA_018584345.1 Thuja plicata | reverse complement strand
TATGATTTTTGTTGGAATTGAGGGACAAATGTTATGTCAAATTTGTAAAAAGACATGCTTAAAAATACAGATGAAAAACATAAACACCAAATTTAGAATGCATATCCCTATGTTGAAGTGTAGATATAAGTTATTTTATATTAATAAATACAATAAATAAACTCAAATAAGAATGACGCAATACATTAATGACATTGAAGCTTGTAGAATAGTATAATTTTGAGGAATCTAAAATTGACTTATTAGAAATAGAAAAAAGTATGGCATTGTAAGCTTTGAATTCAATAATGTTTACAAATTAATTCATCAATTTGTTTAGTGTCTCAAATTGAAATGCACAAAGATGTAAAATGACAGTATAATTTTGACTATATAAATGTGCATATATATATGTACACACACACACACACACACACACATATGCAATATTATATATGCATATATACACATGTACATATATGCATATATATACACATATATGCATATATACACATGTACATATATGCATATATATACACATATATGCATATATACACATACATATATGCATATATATGCACATATATGCATATATATGCACATATATATACACATATATGCATATATATGCACATATATATACACATATGCATATATATATACACATATATGCATATATATACATGTATATATGCACACACACATATATGCATATATATACACATATATGCATATATACACATATATGCATATATATACACATATATACAAACAATATATATATAAAAACATTATAATGCATATATACAAACAATATATATTAAAAAATAATAAAATATGCAAATTAAAAATGTGAAAAGCCTGAATCAGACGTTCAGAAAAATAGAAGCCCCACTCTCTATCACATTCAACCCAGCCGAAACACACACACACACACACACATATATATATGCATATATACACATATATTTATGTATATATATATATATACATGTATATATACACATATACATGCATATATACAAACAATATATATATATAAACATTATAATGCATATATACAAATAATATATATTAAAAAATAATAAAATATGCAAATTAAAAATGTGAAAAACCTGAATCAGACGTTCGGAAAAATGGAAGCCCCACTCTCTATCGGTTTCAACCCAGCCGAAATAGTGAAAATGACTGTTTCGGCGGGTTTTAAATTCTGCCAAAAAAAAGACCCCACTTACTTTCGAACGAAAGTAGGTAAGTACTTTTGATCAAAAGTACTTACCTACTTTCGATCGAAAGTAAGTAGGTACTTTCGATCGGAAGTAACTTCCAATCGAAAGTAGCCATTTTAGGTACTTTCGATCGGAAGTAATTCACGTCCGATCGAAAGTTTTTATGCGTTCCGATCGAAAGTAGGATTAATTTTTTCGTGGGCCACACTTTTCGAGGTGAATTCCTTCCTCCCGAAAAGTGTAACCCACTATTGTGGTATTAACCATCTTCAACCAATTTGATTAGTCATGCATGAAGTTAATCTCTTCAGCACTATGCATGTATGTGCATCATGATTCATAATGAATCTCTTGTCTCTTATATAGACATAATAAATTGTTTAATCGCCATCCTTAGATTTTTCCACTTAATCTCCATTGTTGATTTTTCCACTTAAACCTTCCTCGGCAGTTGTGTCAAAAACGCGTTTCAATCTCCTTCGTCAGATCATCTTGAA
Source organism: Thuja plicata (assembly GCA_018584345.1). Classification (NCBI taxonomy): domain Eukaryota; kingdom Viridiplantae; phylum Streptophyta; class Pinopsida; order Cupressales; family Cupressaceae; genus Thuja; species Thuja plicata. Next base: position 238,633 of record MU225970.1, on the reverse strand, counting down.
TTTTCATATCTATTTGATCAACATAACAAACCTTATCAATTACCTCAAAATCATAAATAAATGCCAACTCATTGTTTTAGTCGGCCTTCAGTTTATATTACTCAGTCAATACGGTGATGCGTCGGTGATACCTATCTTGGTAAACACTATGCTCTGTATACACTGTGTTTACTCTGTGTCCACTGTTCTTACTCGGTGTATACAGAACTCTCTAATTACCGACCGCATAAACTTTGTTTATTCCAGATCTTCAATCCATAATAGATGTTTGTAATCACGATGATAATCAAAACAAGTTGACATCAACAAAAATACATTAAGTGATTAATGTCTATCATCATATTAGTAACTCAGTTGATCATCAACGAGCAATGACTTTAAACATACAATCAACTGTAGTTCATCAATCTCTCCCTTTGGCATTGATGGCAACACAATATGAAATATACAGTATGAAAATGTCATAGAATACCAAACTTTTGTTCTACAACTATATGAAAAATGTTGTAGCTCAGTAAGCTCTCCATAGCTTGTACATATAATATTTTTAATTACTACACAACATTAAAACTCACCATGGAAACTCTCCCTGCAGATTTGACTCTTTTGTTCTTGAATCTTCTCTCTATGTAGATAGATATGTCATTGTTATTCTCTCACATTATCAGTAGAATATTTTATATATTTCATTTCTCTCCCTTTCTCTTTTCTCCTTTTCTCCCTTGTAGTGGATAGATATTTCATTGAATCGTCTCTCCCTTTGATAACAATGCCAAAAAGAAAATATACATCTCTTTAGTAGCCAAAAATATCTCTGGTGTTCAGTTCAGATCAGGTACCTTGAATGTATTGATATGCAATGTTGGTCCAGTTCTCAGTTTGCATCAATATGATTGATATTCTGATAAAAGTTAGGTTGATGCAACCTCCTAGTCTGCTTAGTGACTGATAGACAAGGGATGGACCCCTAGGTTTATTCCTCAATTACTCAAATGTATCCTTTGGTAAGGATTTAATGAATATGTCAGCTAGTTGTTCTTTGGATTGTACATATTCTAGTGTCACTTATTTTCTTGTATAGTGATACTTTATAGATATATTATTTGTTTTTGCATGCTTCACAAGGTTATTAGAAATATTAATTGCACTAGTATTAGATCATAATAAATTATCACTGGGTCAGTGATCTCTTCATTCATTCCTTTCAAAAGTTGTTTTATCCATGCAATGTTCAAAAAATTTGCTATAGCAGCAACATATTATGGTTCTGCAGTTGACTGGGATATGCATCCTTGCTTCTTATTAATCCAAGTAACTAATCTTTCCCCCACAAAGAATTCTCCATCAGTGGTGCTCTTTCTATCATCAATGTTCCCAGCCCAATCAACATCTGTGTAAACTTTTAGTTTAAACTTTCCTTCTTTCTTGTACCACAATCCATAATCTTCAGTGTTCTTCAAATATCTAAAAATTCTCTTTATAACAGTCATATGTGATTCTTTAGGATGAGCAGAGAATCTTTCTACAATTCCAACCGTGTATGCAATATCATGTCTTGTGTGTACAACATACATCAATTTTCCAATCATAGATTTGTACAGTGTCTGATTTACCTCAGTGGTCTTATCTTCTTTTATCGATTTGCATATAGTGACCACAGGTGTACCGACTAGTTTTGAATCTTCCATTTTGAATGTATTCAGTACTTCCTTGATGTACTTTGATTGAGTAATGTATATGCCTTCATCCTGTTATAAAATTTGCAAGCCAAGAAAAAATTTGGTCTCTCCAAACTTTGACATTTCAAATTATTTTCTCATTTCATCAACGAATGATTTGCTTAAGTTATCATTTCCTCCAAATATAATATCATCAACAAAAATTTCAGCAATAAAAATCTTATCATCAGTTCCTCCTTTCAAATACAAGTTTTTGTTATCACTTGTTCTAACAAATCCAATACTAATAAGATAGGAGTGGTCTTTCATACCATGCTCTTGGTGCTTGTTTTAGTCCATACAAGCATTTGTGCAACTTACATACCATGTTTCTCTGATTAGGATCAACAAAACCTTCAGGTTGTTCAATGTATACTTCTTCCAGTATCTCATTCAGAAATGCAGATTACATCCATTTGATATACTTTAAATCCTTTGTAAGAAGCATAAGAAAGAAATATTCTAACTCCTTCAAGTCTATCAACGGGTGCAAAATATTCTCCATAGTCAATACCTTCTTCTTGTGCATACCCTTTGCATACTAATCTTGCTTTGTTTCATGTAACATCTCTATTCTCATTAAAAAAAAATTTGAATATCCATTTGGTGTCAATTACATTCTTATCACTCGGTCTCGGTACCAATGTCCATTTTTTGTTTTTCTATATCTACTCAATTTCTTCCTTCATTGAATTAATCCATTCATCAATTGCAAGTGCATCTCTAATAGTTTTAGGTTCAATTTCACAAATCAAACATGTTTATCATTAAAATTACTTCATTTCATCATGCTAGCTCTCTTGTCGCCAATAATCTGATTATGTGGATGATGTCTTCTTACATATTCTGCAAGTACAGGTTGAGTTCTTTGTTCTTCATTGTGTTCTCCAGTTGGTGTATGATTATGATCTCTGGTTGCAACATCTTCTTGATTCTTGGTTGGTGCATCCTGATGCTCAGTAACATTGCCTTGTTGCTCTGTAATGTTAGGCAGTTGCTCGAGAAAAGTGTTAGGATCTTCAATGTAAACAAATTTACTATAGTCTTTTGGTTCTCTTTTTCTTTCAATATCATTCTTCTCAGAAAATTCATCAACTCTTACGTTTGCACTTTCAATGATCTTGTTAGAAGACTTGTTTAAACGTTTATAGGATTTTCTCTTAGTAGAATATCCTAAAAATATTCCTTCATCACCTTTTGAATCAAATTTCTCATTTCTATCATCTTTCAGAATATAGCATCAACATCCAAATATTCTAAAATAACTCACATTAGGTGTGTAACCATACCCTAATTCATAAGGTGTCTTGTTTGAATCTTTCTTTAGTTGTACTCAGTTTAGTGTGTATATAGGAGTACTAACATCTTCTCTCTGGTATACTTGTGCAACACTCTTTTCAATCATCAGTGTTCTAGCACAATCCATAATAGATCTATTTCTCCTTTCAGCAATCCCATTCTACTGTGGTGTCCTTGGTGCAGAAACTTGTCTCTTAATTTCATGCTCATTACAAAAGTTAGTGAAATCATCAGAAATAAATTCTCCACCTCTATTTGATCTTAAACATTTTAGTTCTTTACCACTTTCTTTTTCCACTTTAGCTTTGTACCATTTGAACATCTTAAATGCTTCAAATTTTTCTTTTAAGAACATGATAGTCATCATTCTAGAATAGTCATCAACAAATAAAATAAAGTATATGTCACCATAATAACTCTGTGTTCTCATAGGTCCACATAATTTGGTATGAACCAGTTCCAAAATAGCATTAGATGAAAAACAATTTCTCTTAAAACTATATTTTGATATTTTTCCAATTTGACAATTTTTGCACATGACATGGTCAGGTTTAGATATGCTCGTTAAGCCTCTTACTTTCCTTTTCTTACTAATCTTTACCATGTTGTCAAAATTCACATGACATAACCTCTTATGCCACAACCGCACATATTCATTTCTAGCGATCAAACAAATAGTTTCAGTAGTGTTAAGATAGAATAGATTACCTTTTGATTGTTCTCTAGTGTCGATCAACTTTCCTATTTCAACATAGATTTTATCTTTTATGTTCTCAAATGAAACTCAGTGACCCGTGTTATTTAACTGTGAAACACTCAAAAAATTATAATTAAGTCCTTTCACCCAATATGCATTCTCACATTTGATCATATTGTTCAGAAATATAGTCCCTTTTCCTTTCACTAGACAAGGTGTATCATTTCCCATTCTAACAAATCCACCATTATAATGCTCAAGAAATTCAAAATTTTCTTTATCTCCACTCATATGATGAGTACAACCACTATAAATAACCCAAATATCGTTCTTGCTAACTTTAGAAATAAGTGATGTTTCAACATACCTTTCATCTTCTTCTTAATCTTCTTTCATAGCTACAAACACTACCTTAATATCTTCATCGGTGTTAGTGTCGGTGTCGGTGTCGATGTCGGTGTCTTCATCTTTATTTTCAACAAGGTAACATGCTTTCTTTCCTTTGTCTTTTTAATCTCGGTTACTCCTTTCATACTTTCGGTTGCTTCTATAATCTTGATCACCTTTACTGTCATTAGATCTTTCATTGTTTCTTTCATTATTTTTCCTCTTAGGCCATCTAGCAGCAAAGTGTCCAATTTCTTTACAATTAAAGCATACCAAAGGTAGTTTACCTTTATATCTTCATTTACCTTTATGAAATCTTCTAGCCATTTATGCTTCAAGTTCATCAAGTTCTCTCTCCTCACTTTCATTGTCACTATCATTTCTGATCATGTGTTTGTTACCAGATTTACTAATTTTTAGAGATGACATAAATGCATATTCAATAGTAGGAACAACAATGTTGTCAAAATTGTTCATCTCAAATGAAATCAGTCTACCGACCAGACTATCAATTGTGATATTATTTCTAGGTGTTGCTCTCATTTCATGTATTGCAGAGACTCTAATAGGATAAATAGGCAATAAAGTTCTAAGAATCTTACTTACAATAGTGTCTTCATCAATAACTCCACCTGCTCCACGAATAGCATTCACAACTTCCTTGATTCGGTTACTATATTGTGATATGTTTTCTCCTTATTTCATTCTCATGTCATCAAACTTTCCTCTGAGACTTTCAGCTTTAGCTCTTTGCACATTTGCATCTCCTCCATGAACTAGTGTAAGCATGTCCCACATCTACTTGGTAGTTGTACATGTCTTGACATCCTCAAATTTAGAATCAGATGGTGAAGAAGCAAGATCTATCATCATAGTATTGTCTTCATGTCTTTCTCTCAGCTGATCAACAGTCAAAGGTCCAATAGGTAAGGTGAACTCAGTGTCCAAGTATTGTGTTACATCATTTCCAATCCCTGACAAATATAGTCTCATTCTGCTCTTCCATGTTGAGAAGTTGTCCTTATTCAACTTAGGCACATCTTTCTTATTATACATCTTGTGATCTTTAGCTTAAGTCCTTGAAAACTTTCCTTCTAAGAATGCTATGCTCTGATACCAATTGCTATATAACTGAGAGGGGGTGAATGAGTTAGTTCCAGTTATCCTACGTTACCAAATACTCCCAGATGTATATAACAACAATTTCAAACATATAAATCAACTTGGTGAAATATAAACTATAATCGCAAACTCATCTAACAAGTAGCAGTAAAACAAATACTCTGATTACCGATCAATGTAGATAAATTAATGTGTAAAGCAAAATAACACATAGATTGTTAACGTGGAAACCCTGCTAAGGGAAAAACAACCTGGGGCCAGTAACCCAAAATAATTCACTCTTCTGAAGTGAGATCCAACCCTCTTAAAGGTTACAATGTACACTGTTAGGTGTGACCTGGTTAGAGGATTTATCACTAACAGTTCTCCCTTGGCCAATCATTCACTATGGGGTCAACAAGAAAACAATCAACATTTATTAAATGTGATAAAAAGAAGATTGTAAAGTCCCACTTGGTTAAGAGATTTATCTGTAACAATGGTTAAACTAATATAGTAATGATCTGATTCAAATACAACTTTGTTTGTAGATTTTCAGATCTATGCTAAGTACAATAATACCTCTGATCAATAATCACTTTAGTTCCTCTGATTCTTCATACTCTGTTCTGCTCGATAATTCTCTTTCTCTGTCGCTCGGTGATGTTTGTAGAAATGCTCAGTTCTGTCTTCAACCAGTTTGATCAGTCATGCATGAAGTTAATCTCTTCAGAAATATGCATGTATGTGCATCATGATTCATAATGAATCTCTTGTCTCTTATATAAATATCATAAACCATTTAATCTCCATCCTTATATTTTGCTGCTTAATTTCCATTGTTGATTTTTCTGCTTAAACCTTCCTCGGCAGTTGTGTCAAAAACACGTTTCAATCTCCTTCGTCTGATCATCATGAATTTTCATAGTCATTTTATCAACATAAAAAACCTTATCAATTACCTTGAAATCATAAACAAATGTCATCTCATCATTTTAGTCGGCCTACATTTTATATTACTCGGTCAATACCCTGATGCGTCAATGATACCTAGCTCGGTTAACACTATGCTCGATATACACTGTGTTTACTCGGTGTCCACTATTCTGACTCGGTGTACACACAACTCTCCAATTACCGACCGCATAAACTTTGTTTATTCCATATCTTCAATCCATAATAGATATTTGTAACCACGATGATAATCAAAACAAGTTGACATCAATGATAATACATTAACTGATTAATGTCTATCATCACATTAGTAACTCGGTTGATCATCAACTCAATGATTTCAAACATACAATTAGTTGTAGTTCATCAGTTAGGAGGGATTCATGTAAGATAGATGTCATCTAATTAAACATAGAACAATTCACCTTTAATATTTATATCTCTATCTACATATCTCTCACCCATATTTAATGCTTCTCCCTCTCTCCCCCCTTCTCCCTAGGCATTGATATAACTTGAGGATGTCAAAAGAATGAACAAGTGAAAATCCCAAAGTCCATGATACTTCTATAATTTTAAAATGGCCAAAAATAAGACAAAAATATCATAACTCTTGAAGCACTATATTCTTGTAGATTTATTATGAAGCATGATATTGTCAAACATTTGTAGTTACACAATGAGAGTTAGTGTGAGAAGGTGTTTGCAAGTGATCACATGTTCAATTGTGTCCACTATTTATTTTGGTCCAGTTTTTATTTTTATTTAGATAAATAGACATTATAAAAATGTTTATATAGAAGTGTTCATGTGCAAAATATACGTTTACATGCAACAAATAAGTCCTTTTTTTAAAATATTAGTACTATTATTTAATCTAACATACAATATTTTAGATAGTTATAACTTTCTATTGTTGCAAAATATGTATTTTTAGGTAAAAGTAACATATTATTTTATTGCATGGGCAATTTCATGCATAAGTTATTTTATAGTTCATGAAACTTTTAGAACCATCAATGCCACATCTAGATTTAGTTGACTATGTTTACAATTATATATGTTATGGTTAGTTTAATTTTATAGTTTTAGAAGTTCATGAAAAGTATAGTTTTTGTGAAAGCGCTAAAGTTATTTTGTGTTGAAAATTTACATGGCCAATTTATAATTGATAGATTGTTGACATTGCATTTTAAATGTATGTCATGATAAGAGGAAATTTATAGTCATGTTTAATTATATAAGCTATGTTAAATTATTTGTTTAGGGAATTTTGGGGTTCTGGATGTGCTTACATGGGTACCTTTTATCCCTCCAAAAAATATCTCTTCTTCCATAAAAAAAGGCGCCCTTTCTCTATAAAATGCCCTTTTATCCCTAAAAATTATCATTTGGTTAGACGGGAATTTTATCAGCTCTGGTTGTTTGATTGATCTTGTTCTAGGTGCATTGCAAAGATAAGCGAGTCACAAAACCATTGGAGGAGGTTTAGGAATAGTTTGGATAGTGTTTGGGGCAATAAAGTGCAAGTCAATTTTTAATAGAGATCATCTGTGACACCTAGGACTTAAAAAATGATCCAACTATTCAAGTTAAGTTTTGAAACTCTAGGGAGGGTCTAGGGTCAGTCTAAGTACCAAATATGCCTTGTTAAAGGTGTTAGACAATATTTCCCTTTGGTTTTTTGAGTTTTTTTTGGACTCTAGACATCTACATGTGAAAATTTTTGTAGCAACTATAGGACCTAACCTTGAGGTTTGAACTTAATTTCTTTGCATGATACTCATGGTTAATGATAATATTACAAAAAAAATCTATGAAATATTATGTATGTTTTTCTCTTGTTCTCCAGGGTTCCTTGGTGAGACATTACATCTGGTGTTAGACCCCATGTTGTGGCATTGAAATCCCTGGTTGCGTCCTTGGGCATGAAGTGGATGTTGTTGGTGCATGGATGCATGTGTGTTTCTGTTGTGAATTAGAAATTACCTTAATTGTTGGGTTCCTTGGGTGGAATTATTGGGATATCGAGTGGAATTGACCCAAGTAGGTTGTAGTGGAGGAAACATACCTATTAGTTATTCTACACATATCAAAGATTGATAGGTACACCCGCAGGAGAGCCACTTGAGAAGGATACAGATCGATTGTTGGTGCATTGCTCCTTGTTGTGAGCACATGTTGGCCATTGTGTGGTTTGATTGTGTGAATATTTTCAACATAGTTAAACAATCAAGTAAATTGAACCCTAACCCTAAGATTAAAGTAAATTAATCCCTAACTATGACTACTAATTAAATAGTTGACCAAGTTTAGTCCTAAACTTAATGAAACCCTAACCCTCGTAGTAAACTAAAACATAAAGTAAACTATAATGCTAATCTTAAATATAATTATAACCTAAACTTAGGACTGAATCAAACACAAATCAAAACCCAAACTAAACTATAACCCTACCCTAAATATAATTAAACCCTATACCTAAGACTTGTATAGTCATAAATTATAAGCACCTAATGTGTTCAATTTCAGGACCATTTTGTGCCTACTTTAGTATATTTTCTAACCTGTAGGAGCACATATACTACTTAAAGGATACCTAAATTCAAATATGGGTCCTTCTTTCCTTTCAATCTTGCTTTAACTCAAGATGGCCCTTATTTCTAGGTGTTTTTCTCTCTTTTTCATCCAATTCAATAATTCATTTCCTCACCTAGGCCCTATATACTTATTTTTGGCCTTTGTGATATGCTCTGACCTTGGAATGATTGTCCATTAGAAATGTCACACTCACCTTACATCCCTCACACCCAAATCAAATCTCGGCTCATTCTCCCAGGGACATGTCACCATTGGCGATATGTACTAGGAGAATGGGGCCCAAATTTGGCCTAGAGGCCCATGTCAGGGTTTAGGGGGGAAATTTAGTCCTATGGTAGGATGTATTAACTCTAACTCCCCAAAATGATGTGGGTTGTATATAAATCCCCTATCTCTCCTTTTTATGGAATCCATTATCCATTATCTATTGTTAGCATCCATCTGTTGATGACAATTATTCAATTGTGTATTGTCATTGATGTTTACACAAGTATAGTGATGTTTACACATATTTCTAATCCTATTTGAGCACAATCAGTGTCTGTCAAGCTCTCTCGGGCATTGAATATGACCAAAGTGATTTTTAGTTCTAACCGAGTTCACTCGGGCATTACTGTCACTAGTAAATTTGAGCTCAAATTTCGACGAAAATTAGTCAAAATTTTGACAGTAATTGGTCGAATGCATGACCAAACTTTGACCAAACCTTTCGTCGGTCTTTTTTTGTCGAAATTTCGACGTATTTATAATTAGTCGAAATTTTGACCAAAACAAAGGTCGGAATTTAGACTATGACCGAAGCTTAAAATTGTCGTCATTTTTTAGTGCATTAGTCGAAATTTCGACCAATACTGCCACCAACAAGTGGTTGCAGATTTCGACCAATTCACTAAAAAAACGACGACAATGTCATGCTTTCCACCAAACCAGTGGTCGAAATTTCGACCATTGTATTGGTCGAAAGCATGGCATTCTCGTCGTTTTTTTAATGTATTGGTCAAAATTTGCGACCACTCGTTGGTGGCAATTGCTTCTTGAGTTGGTCGAAATTTTGACCAAACGTTGGTGGCAATTAACCCTGGCATTGGTCGAAATTTCGACCAATGTTAATTTTTAAAAAAAAATTTAAATTTTTTTTTTTTTAAATTTAAATTCTATTTCGATTCAACTGTGTAGTGTTTTGAGTCAAACTCATTGACCTTTGATTCATGAGTAGTGGTTTACACAAACCCATCTCTCATGAGAATGAATGGAACA
>MU225970.1:190126-224032 GCA_018584345.1 Thuja plicata | reverse complement strand
TGATAGATTCACAAGAAAGAAAAATAAAGGAATACATCCTAGGAGAATATGGGGTAGGAGCTTGATGCTCTATAGGATCATCACTAAGAGGGAGAGAATTAAGGGAATTCATATCATTCTCCGCTAACACCTCATCACTAGAAGGAATCCCAAATGGAGGTAAAGAATCTATAATGTTTTCTTCTTGCTCTAAAATGTCTACATAAGGAGAGTATGTTTTAGAAAAGGAGTCATCATCATGTATGAATATGTCATTCATTAATAAATCACCCTCTTGTATCAAAGCATCTTCACAAGGAGGAGATAAATCAATGTCTTTATCCACGGGTTCATCCCAAAAAGTAGAATCATCCCTAATGGCTTCATGAGGAAGACAGTAATCAACATCCAAATCCAAAGGTTCATCCCAAATAGGAGGATTATCATCCATAAAGACCATTGTAGGAGCGCCTAAAGCTTGATCCCTATAGGGGAAAAAAATATATTCTAAAGTAGGTTCATAGAAAAGACATATATTAGGAGAAGAATTAACATCAATCCTTAACTCATCTCCATGGAGGGAAAGATTAAAGTCATCTTCTTTCTCTAATATATCCTTTCAAGGTAATACAAGAGAAGATAAAGCAACATCGCACTCACTAAATGAAGTCTTTGTAGGTGTATTAATGTTGTAAATAGAGGAGTATGAAGGTAACCATGCACACATCCTATGGTAGAGGTAAATTGAAGAAGTTGTGGAGGAGGATGAAATAGGAATAGGATCAATGGGGATCTTATTCGAACAAATTTCATCCTCACTTCCATGTACCTCATTAGGATATCTATCCTTTTTTATAATAAAAGCCTCATCAAAGTATTCAAAACAAAAATCATACATGTGGAACACAATGAAAAATGTAAATGTTTTTGTATTTTTAAAGAAATTTTGTGATTTTTATGAATTTTGAAATATAAATGCAAGAGCATAAAAGAAAACCTACTTCTATATGTATGCAAGATCTAATGTGAAATATAAATCTAACACCAAAAAGAAAGAGTTGTCTATTGCGGGTTCACCAAAATGTAAGGTATAAAATTTGGCACAAGAATGATTCCCTAAATAAGATTTATGCAATATAGTAAAGCGAGATCCTAAGGCCAAATTTATGTTTTCTTACACTTCAAAATTATGATAAAATAGCTTGAGGAACACATAAGAAATAAATGGATAAGACACCTACCTCATAACATAGCAGATCTGGAAAAACTCATTTTCTGAGGTCTGTATTAAGTTTCTAGAAAATCTGACAGTTGATACTTAACCAAAACGCAGAGACGAACAAAACCCAGAAATCATTTTCCATTATGATTTTTTTCTTATGAAAAAGGTCAAGCTTGACCCATAAATGTCAACCCTGACCCAATAATGTCGACCCTAACCTGCACAGATCCGAAAGTGACTTTGTTCGCAGATCCCAAAAGTTTGCCGAAAAGGGTATCTAGATCTGGTCTCAAATCTGTTGTTTTGAACCTGTACCTACAAGAAAAAGAGGTTTCTTTTTTGTGGGGGAGGGGTTTGCCTTAGTCAAACCCCGATTTAGGAATTAACCTTGAAATCAATAAAGTACAGAATGCTACCAAGTAGTAGAATTGAATCTAACAATGAAGCTATGATATTGAATAGATATGTAATTGTAATTCAAATGTAAGCAAGTATGTAAATATGAAAGCGTGGACTTTAGAAACCATAAACCTCCACGATTGTATGCTTGGAATCCACCTTGAAGAGATGATGAAAGAGTCTTGAGGATGCACAAAGGATCTTGAAGGAAGATCGCACCATCATGATGGCTAGATCTAGGGCTTGAATGATAAATCTTGAATGCTTGAACCAAATCCCTTCAAAGGCTTGAAATCTTGAATCCTTGATCTTCAATGGAGGACTTGAATGCATGAGAGGAAGACTTGAACACCTTGAGAGCTTGGAAATGGATGCTTGAACCTTTTGCTTCTTGACAAAATCTTGATTAGAGCTTTTCGCACTTAGAAGACTTAGAGAAAATGAGAGGAGAAGGCTTCCTTTTATATGAAATTAGGGCACAATCTTCTAAGGAGGCCAACATAGGAGAATTAAATTCCAATTAGACCCATGCCCCTAGAAGAGGACCTATATTAAATATAATTTAGGAATCAACGCTTTGGAACCCGAAACAGCCGACCCGGAAGCAGGAAATAACTTTTTGCAAAGACCGAGATCCGAAAACTGTGGTACCCTGAGATTTGAACCATGGGTCAAGGTCGAGGTCGACCCTGACCTAGGTCAAGGTTGAGGTCGACATAGACCCAAAAGGTCGACCTTGACCCTGAAGTCAAAAACCTCAGATCTGCAGTCCAAGATGCCAAAAACTGGATGGAAAGAAGTGGAATAAGAGGCAGAATAGGGGGAAAGCTAGGTCAAAGTCAAGAACCCATTCAAGGTGCTTGATATGACCCCAAACCACCTACTTAGAAGGATAAACCAGACTACCATGGAAGTGCTTCCATTTTCCAACTATACACTTATCAAAACAGGTCAATCCATTATTACTCTCTAACAATTGTAGCAGTGATCAAAATCTCTTAACATAGTAGACTTAACAGTCTTTTGTAAATCCTCTCACAAGGTGACATTTCCACATTGAAGTGTTTGAAGACCTCTCACAAGGCCACTCCTTACAGGGTGATTAAATTCTCTAATCGAGTCACACCTAACAGTGTGTTATTGTAACCTTTAAGAGGGTTGGCTCCTAACAGGGCTCACTTCAAAAAAGTGAAAAATAGTGACTAGTTGCTATTGGTGGTTTTTCCCATATTGGGTTTCCACGTTAAATCTTGGTGTTATCTGTGTACATTTCATTTGCTTTATGGTTTATGTTTCTACAATTAATTACCAAAGATAATCACAATTAATATCTTAAGATTTGCTATGTTAACCGAGTGACAATGAAATATCTATGTTAACCGAGCAACAATGTTAAATTTGTTTAAGACATCTAAGGGACTTGGATTTGTTTTTGTGGTAACTGATTCACCCCTCCCCTCTCAGTTACTCAACTCATTTCCAACACCATCATCCAATAACAATGATCAAGCATTCAAGATATTAAGTACAAGCAAGAAAATCAAGCATTTAAGAGCCATCAAGTTCGACCATTCAAGCAATCATCCTTCTCAAGCCATCAAGGTGTTTTATTCCATAGGTTTAGCTTTTTTCCCCATTTGAGGCCAAGAAAAGGAGTTTTCTATCAAGGAAAGAGATCCACATTCATCCATTCTCATTCAAGTCTTCTCTCTCTTCTCCCCAATCAAACGTTGTGGTAAATTACAACATCTATTCCATAAGATTTTGTCTTACATAATTTCCTTTTGGGTTTTTGTGTTTAGTTAAAAGTTATTGCATCAATATACTTGGTCATATTTAAAGAAGTATTTGTATCTACAAGGTATGATATGCTTCATTTTACAGATCTAGCCTCTACTACATGACAACACACTTTCTATTATTTCATTTCATTTCAAATATGATTCCTAAATGGGGGTTTGATTGAGGCAAACCCCTTTCTAAACCTTCTTCCCTAATTTTCGTGTGTGCAGGAATAGGATACAGAGTTGTTGGATCAGATTTGGGAAGAATAGGTATAATCGTAGGATTTGTGAAAGTTTTAGCCAAAAAAATAGGGGACACATCGCCATTCTCAACATGTCTCGAGGACACATCACCATTCTCAACATGCCCTGTCTATTTTGAGCTCATATTTCTATCACAAGTCAGTTTTGTCTTCTAGATTCTATTTTCATAAATTTCCACTCATTAATAAGGAGAGAAGGGACTATTAGATATACTCCTCAACAAAATGGTGTTGATGAAAGGAAAAATAGGACCTTAGTGGAAATGGCATGATGTATGATACAATTAAGGATCGTCCCTTGTTTCTTTGGGTTGAGGTTGTCAATACTGCATCTCATGTTTTAAATAGATCTCCCACAAGTTGTTTGCAAAAAATTACTCCTGAAGAAGCATGGAGTAGAAGAAAACCAAATGTTAGGTATTTTAGAGTGTTTGGATGTGAAGTGTATGATCATATACCAGATGATATTAGAGAAAGGAAATTTGATAAGAAAAGTGTCAAGTGCATCTTTGTGGGCTACGATGATCAAATGAAAGGATATAGGTTATATGATCCTAGAGTTGAAGATGCATTTACAAGTAGGGTGTTACAAGTAGTGGTTGTCGTTGCACCAAAAGATTTACCTATTAATGCCCGATACAACCACTAGACTTATAGAATGCACAGGAGGTTGTTAAACCATGTCGTGAATCCTGCGAGGGACGTTGGCCCACTACCAACAATCCCCCTCCCAGTGTCACTTGTTGTGGTCTGCGTGATTTGAACCTGTGACCAAGCTCTGATACCACTTGTTATAAGTAGTGGTTGTCATTGCACCAAAAGATCAACCTATTAATGCCCGATACAACCACTAGACTTATAGAATCCACAGGAGGTTGTTAAACCATGTCGTGAATCCTGTGAGGGACCCTGGCCCACTACCAACATAGGGATGTCAATTTTAATGAAAGTTTTGATGATATGAAAAAATCCTCTCTCATTCCACAAGTGGTCGTAGATAATCATGAATCTTCCAATGATTTTGAAATTTCTAAGGAAACCTCATATATAGCTGAGGAATCTAGTCCTTCTCTAAGGAAAGATTAGTATTGTCAGGACTATTATAAAATTAGCTCATTTCAAATAGCCCCTTCATCGAATGGATGTTAAAAATGCATTTTTGAATGGTGAAATTGATTAAGAAATCTATATGCCTCAACCAAAAGGATTTAAAATTCCAATACAAGAACGCTTGGTTTGCAAATTAAGGAAGTCTCTATATGGTTTGAAACAAGCTCCAAGGGCTTGGTATGCTAAAATTGATGAATATTTCCAAACTCGAGGCTTCCATAATAGTCCTCATGATCCAAATTTGCATGTAAAGGACTTTGATGATGATGGAGTCATAGTTATTGTGGGTTATGTTGATGATCTTATCATTACAGAACAAAACATGAACCAAATCAGTAATGTATAAGTTAAAATTGCAAGACACATTTGAGATGACAGATCTTGGTTTTTCTACATTACTTTATTGGCAAAGAAGTATGGTAGAAGAATGATGATATCTATCCCTCTCAAACCAAGTATGCTCTATACTTGTTAAAAAAGTTTAGGATGGATGAAGATGGTGATGTACTTCCAACAATGGATAGCACCATTCACGTGGATAAGGAAATCTTAAGGTTTATGCATTTTTCTTGTCTTGTCATTTAAATTTTTCAGATAGCCTATCATCAATGTGTGATAGGAAGAGCTTCTTACAAGGAAATGAAAGATCGTGGAATAGAGAAACACATTGGACGTGCTCAGGTTTTTAACTATATATTTAATATAATGTTTAAACAAGATTTTTCACACAAAAAATAGAAAACTAATGCTTAATCGGAAGGTGTATCTATAATTTCAACATCAATCATAAAACACCACGTGTTTTTAACATCCAATGAGGCCTAGGGCATACTTTCCTACTTTCCATTTATCACAACATGAGCTAGAAAGACACCATGTATACATATACACTTGTGATGTTGAACCACCCATATGGAAAAATGTAGCTCTAAGATGTTGCACATTTATATAGTGTGCATTAACATCTTCATAGTCTATAATATTTCCTCTCTGCATAAATAATCGAAGGCATTGAAAATAGATTATTTAAACTATGTTTGGGATAAATCAAATCAAACAACAATATGATCAATAACTTATCAATAAGAAGAAGTAGACCTACAAGAATAATGTTTACCAAACTCAAAAAAGAACCTTTTAATCTTGCATGGATCAATTGGGGGTAAAATAGATAGCCAAACTAGCTATCAATCTACATTTGAGTTACAATATACTTACAATTAAGAGGTTGTAGCTTCCACTTTTGATCACTTTGCTTCTTCCAGATGGAGAGAATGAGCTCTTTTCCATCATGGATTCCACCATCTTCACCATCAGCATTTTTTGCATCCATATTTAGATGGATGTTGTTCATTGGCCTAAGGCATTGATACCCATTCCCAACATCTACACTTAGGGTCCAAAGAAATGATTTTTCTAACTTAATGTGGTTGTAATCTGCCAAATATATCTATCCAAATACTATTTAAGATAGGTCAAAACACAATCCACAAAAAATAAAAATATGCCAACTATCACTTCTTTCAATTTCCCCACTTGTTGGTGTACTAACAAGAGGGATTAGTAAATCCAAAATTATTGTTACTAGTAGGAAAATCAAGACCCATAAGAAAGTCAGATAAATAGATAAAAAGGAATGAAAACATAAACATGCATTGCAAAATAGAAACCCTATTTAGGGTTTTTAAATGGTATCTTGATTATCTGACTACTTCATACATTGGACACATCTTATCTATTAAATTATGGACACTAACAAGGAAGTGAAAACACATTGATACAATATAGATGAATAGAGAGTATACTGCTCTGACTTTAGGAGAAAATCCTCTACCTCAAGATAGTTGTAAACTGCAAAAGTTTACACATACATTACATATGTTGAACAAAGGTTTAAGTAATGTAGAATTTGGAGTATCCATTAGTAGACCAATGTAAGGCAATGCAAAAGGTAAATGACATTTGAGGTTTTAAAATGGCACTTGATTATCTGACAACTTGATGCGTTGAATACAAGTGAAAACAAATTGATACAACATAGAAAACATTAAACTTAAGAATAAAGAGCAAACTACTCTGGTTTCTGGAACAAAGTCTCTACCTCAATATAGTTGTAAGCTTCAAGTCTATAGATCCATAATATATGATGAACAAAGGGTTAAGCAATGTGAATTTGGGGTCCATTAGTAGACCAATGTAGGGTCAAAACTTCTTAGAACCAACTTAGATTTTTTAATAGGTCTCCAATATCAAGCAATATGAATTGTGAGATTAGTATCCAAAACTTTTTAGAACCAACTTAGATTTTCAAATCAATCTAAACTAAAAAATTTGTGGACACAACATAGTTTCGAATACAATGTTACAAGAAATATGAATTGTGAGATTAGTTTCCAAACCCTTTATGAAAGCATAAGTTTTTCCAGACAATTAGTCAGTTTGCATTTAACCATACCCAAAAAAAATGTTTCCACATAATGCAGTTGAATACAGAACTTACATATTGGAGTGATCTTTCATTTCTGGTTGTCCTTGTGTCATTTGAGGAGGACAATCTATGCCCCTTCTCTAAGGTTGTTGTGATGTTTATCATCCTCTACCTTGACATCCAGATTGTGGCTAATATTATTTATTATAATGATGCACTGATCTCCCCTTCCTACATCAGCACTCTAGGTAAACAGGACAACTTGATTCAAATCATCAAGGTGGTATGGACCCAAGGTAACCTGCATCATTCAAGAATACAATTTAAATTATACACAAATTCCTTAGGCCCCCTTATAACTCATTAAAAATCAGATAAAACATACTAGCTTAAAGAAAAAACACTAATCCTTTCTTTCTTTGCATGTCCATGCCTTGGAGTCTGGCTTGTAGCCCTGTCCACCAAGGCAAATGTACGAAATCATGCTTCATCCTAGTCTTTCACACTCCATGAAGTGTCCATTATTCATTGCTACAATGGATTCAAACATCATACCCTATCAATCAGACACTTAGAAACTCATATACACCTAATACAAAGTAACACACATGACCAACAACTTTAAAATCAAAGTAGCAATATCAATCGATAAGTGTTCCCTGCAATAATCACATTCATAATCCAACTTAAAACCTAATGCCTTAATAACAAACCTGATTTGGGTCAGACTCAATAACAATTGCCATGACAACCCAACCATTAAAATAGGCAAGACAATAGCTAGGATTAGCCTCTACCTCCAATAAAAAATGTAATAGAATATTATGAGGCTATTCCAAGTGTTCCCAAGTTCAACGATACAAGAAGCCATTAATCTTAGAATCCTAAACAAGTATTCCCCAGAGGCTATTCCTGTTGACTTCTTGTGTTCAACAATTTCATCCATGGTGAGGATTTTTTCTTGACAATTTGGGGCATACTAAAATAGATATTTGAGAGCAATGGGCATGGTAGTAGAAAGAATCAGCTTATAAAGGTGGAGATGGGCTTCCATTTTGCTGGTGTGAGCGCAAGAAATCTGAATAATTCCGTCACAATTTTAATTCTTTTTACAGAGAAAAGTTCTATTAAGGGATAAATGAGGGGAATACTTCCTCACATTGTAAGTAAGATCATGGATTTTATTTTATAATTTGATGACTACAAGTGGAAATGGTCTTCCATTTTCTTGGTCTGAGGGGCTTCCACAATGATTCAGTTATATGCAATTGTACTTCCTTCTATAAAGAAAAACTCACTACTGTAATGACTGCATAATGTATGTTCGTATCACAAAAATAACATTGTTTTACATCGTTCTTACTCCAATCATTTTCTACCCTCTAAAATATATTTCGGTTAATTTTCATAATGTCTTTTTCCTTAAATCAAATATCATATCGACACTATAAGGTCTAAAAGGAAACTCACAGTTAATAGGTCTCTGTAATGGTTATATAAGAGTGATGACTGTAACAACTATGTCTGCTACTATGTATTTTTACTTTTTGAGAACTACATTTATTAGAGAAGAAATACACTAAAGAAAATGTATATTATTTTTCATGTATAGGAAGATGTTTTCATGTACTACTCCCGCTCGGAGCCAGGAAGTGCAGCACATTACGTAGTAAATAATAGCATTACATTCTAAAGGAGGGTGTGAAATTTCATTTGAAGCACTGATGTTGATAATGCCCTCGAATTTCGTTACATTCAAGATAAAAACAAATGTCTTTAAACAAAATTTTAACTGCATGTGTGCGCGTCAGCCTTCAATATTTATAATTATTTTTATGTGAACTCAAAAAATTTAAGAGCATAACCAAGAATTTACACAATAAAATTTACCATACCAAAAACAAGCTTGCAAGGCACAAATCTGTGCAGTCTGAAGGGTCCAGTATTTCCTAATTCGCTAAACAATAATATCCCAGATAATATCTTTGTACAAAGCATTGAACAAAGTGAATCAATGCCACCAAAATGAATGAGAAACCCTAATGTGACCACGATCAAAAGGATAATCCACACACAGAAACGAAGACATCTGGTAGATTAATCCTGGAAAAAAACTTCAATGGAAAACACAGGTCATTAAGGTAGCAAGAGACCCAACAAGAGAAGGTGCTAGGGAAGGCATCGTCACCATAGAAGAATTGTTTGTGACCTCTGCCTCCACACAAAATACTACTGAATTCATCACCATTATCATTATTGCAGCTAAATTTAGGGCTTCTCATGTCATTTCCACAATCATGTTAGGAATCGTCAAATATGCATACAATAAGGAGCCATTTGACATGACAGGGGAACACACAGCAAGCTTTCAATGTCGCTTATTCAAAAACTGCCTACATCACAGAATACCTAATTTGAATATTTTCTTTGTTTAAACTACAAACAAAAATTGATCAACAAAATAACGGAGGGCACTGCTATAACATAATTTTAAGACATGAAACATTTGAACTTAAAAGAGAAAAATTAGAATTTTCTCATAACAAAAGCTTTTGAACTGAGAAAAATAAAAGAAAAAAAGCAATCCATCAACCATCAAACACAAAAGGCAGTTTTACATTCATATCCAAAAGAACATTGTTAAAAAAATTAGGAGCACACAAAGACATGATTTTAGTTCCACTTGAACATCAAATGTTATAATAAGCTCTAGCTTACTGGAGGAGTCATATGTAAAAAGCCTCATAACATCATTCACCGAAAACAAATATAAACAGGAAAACCTGGAATTTAAAAGAACAGAAAGACATACATATAACTCTCGACAGATCTTGTCCTTGGCTGCTCCAAAAGAAGTGAAATAAAAAGGCTGAAATAGACAAAATGGTTACAGGTGAAATCATTTTATCAACACCCAAGAAAAGGGCAGATGAAATTTGTGCCTTATTACAAATTTGTACCTCTGTCGTGAAATACTTTGCAGGTGCACACTCTTCCAAATAAACAGAGAATCTTGCCATATCTTGCCCTTCTGAAGGACAGCCTATTTGTGCTTACTATTTTAAACAACATGAATGGTGGTTTCCCTCTGGCGGTGGGAAGGCACGGTTAAAGTGAAAGGTAGAAGAAAGCAAAATGTTCACGGCAACAGAAAAGATACCGGCTAACGGAATCCAGCATGAGACACATTTCGGTCAAGGGTTTCTCCCAAAAGGAATCATATCAGCTAAATATTTTTTAACAAATAAAATTGAATATTATACTAGTAACAACTCAATAACAATTATTACAAATTACTTTTATAACATGTTTTTATCAAATATGCTATATTGAATGTTGCACATGCACTCTAAAGTGTAAGATACATTCAAATGTGCTCACAATCACTCTCACTGCGGGCACAACCTTCTACCTTCTAGAGACCACAACACGCTTTTGTGAAGAACCACATGCAAAGGCATGAATACTTCTGGACTCTACTGCTTACTTCCAATTTGATTGACTGCATCATCGATGGGCAAATAGTTAGGAGCCTCATTAAACGTATGTTTTTATGGACTTCTGGGTAAATCTCAGGTCCCCGGAGCCATCAATTGTGATTATTGACCAAAATGATTTGAGTTCGCTTTATGATAGACTGCAATTTTTGTTTCTTTTTTCTATGGTGGCATCGAAATGGTGGCATGTTACATCGGATCGGTAAGGAAGTGGATGTATGTTGGGTACATTGTACATCTTTTGTGAAATGTACCTTGGGAGAGCATATATATTAATGTTCTGAGGACTGTACAAGGGTAGCTTTTGACTAGGTTTTACAATTGTTAACCGTGTGATTTGGAGCAATTTTATTTTCATGTCTAAACAAATAGGGAATCGCTTTCTCTTATCCCAATTTTAATTAGACATAAAGATAAAATTGCTTCAAATCACACGATTAACATTTGTAGAACCTAGTGAAAAGCTACACTCATACAAAGTCCTTAGAACCTTAATATATGTGCTCTACATTTCATGAAACATGTACATTGTACTTCCACATACATCCCATGGTTTTTATTCACTTTTATTCATTCATTTAGGGGAGAGGATCCAGAACATGTGCACCCTAAGTTGCAGGGTTCATGTGGGTCACCACGTGGACCTAGAAGTCAAACCATATATGCAGCTACTGAAGATACTGAGTTGGCAACCCCAAATCAAAATATTGGTGTATGACTTGGAAATTTGTCATGTCATCAGACCATCTTCATCCAACATGTGCAATTAGACCTCTTTCGGACCGTTGACAGGGACGTGCGTGGGCCCGCAGCCAAAATATGTGCACCCTAATGTCTGAAGTGGAGAGGGTGGCCACATGGAATTCGAGCACAAGGCCACCCAATCCACTAAAATCATCGCCATTATTTCATGTCGACACCTTATGCTTGAACGGGCAGTCGCATTTACTATGTGTCACCTCTCTTTACTTCTACCTATCGAGTTGCTAATTTCGATATCTTTCGAATTCAATACATGTTACTCCTCGCAGCTTGAGCTACTTTTCCTTCTATTTTATCCATCCCTTTCTAGAATTCTTTCTGGTTTTGGGACCGAAACGTATTCGGTCACGACCCCTGCAACGGTATCATACAACCATTACACGACCTCTTTGTTGTTAGCAAACGAAAGGTGATTGCAGGTATTAAAATAGGTTTTCATTTTGCATGTGCTCCTCCATTTCAGTTGTAGGTGGTGTGGAGTCTTCATGCAGAAACATCCTGGGGTAGTTGGCAATCCTGTATCACCAAAAAGATGTTTTGGTTTGGTTTTGGTTTTCGGTGGCAAGCTTGGTTGGAGACCTGAGTTTCTCAGTCGTTGGTGGCAGTTCTCAATTGGAATATGTGTTTCTTGACCGACGGACTCAATGAATGGGCTCGGTGGTGCTCAGCGATGCTTTGCTCGGTGGTGTCTGTTCGGTGGTGTTCAGCTCGGTTGTGCCTCTCACCGAGTGGCTTGGTTTCGGTGTTCTTGATCACCAACGAGGTTTTTTTATTGTTTGGGTTGGCCGACTGGTGCATTTAATTTGGGGTTGTATTCCTCGAGTTTTGGATCGACCGTTGGAGGTGTGAAGACCTAAATCTGATATGGTTCACTCTCCTATGCGAATTTAATGGTTGTTGAAAGACGACTGATGAAGAACACGTTGGGTGTTGTGTTCTTGATGCCGACTTGTGTTTGATGAATTTATTTTAATTGTAAAGTCGGCTTGTGGTTGTGTTGTATAAAAAAGAGGGTTTGGGTAGAGTAGAAGAGAAGGAAGTTGAGAGGGAAGTAGTGAAAGATTTGTTGTAAAGGTCTATGGATCTAAACTAGGTGAAGGATACCTTGGGGGGCTAGTAGCTTGTTGGCTTAGGAAACAAGAGGATTGTTTGGCGGCTTGCGAGCACAAGTTTAGATCGGTCTTGAGTTTTACTGCCAGATTGTTGTCTGTTACAGGTATGGGCTAGTTAAGGGGTGATATGAAGCTTGCAGAAGATCTCTATGATAGATCTTAGTGTGTTTGTTGATGTATGTGGCCGTAACCGGGAAGGCCTTACAGCTCGGCATGTTTGATGTAATTGCATGTTATTGAAGAATCTGAATTGATATTGATTATATCTTGTTGTGTTGTGGTTTTCGTTGTTGTTCTTGTTGGCTGCAAGTTTGGACATCTCTTTTGAAATCTCTTCGGCCTTGAGTGCATCAAGTGGTATCAGAGCATGGTTGGATCTTGTTATGGTGGTTTAAGATCTGGATTTTGCACTTGTGGTGTTCCTGTTGCGTTGTTGTGAGGTGGCAGAGACTGGATCTGACTTACATCAGCGAAGGATTTGCACAAGGTGGCCAGAAATGAGATTGATTGCTACTTGTGGAGTTTGCACTTAGGGTTTTGGAGATGCCTCTTCGGAGACTAAACCCTAGGATGGTTGATCAGATGAAAGAGGATCTGCGAGATGAGATCCGTAATGAGATGGCTGAATTGAGGAATGAAGTCATGGAGGGAATTAGAAATATTGTTGTTGGATTGCAGGGAGTTCCTAGAACAGAAGATGCTTATGCAGAAGCTGCTAAAAAATTTGAAGTTGTTGGATCTAGTGGAGATGACAGAGTCGATCGGATAGAGAGATCTAGTGAAGACAGAACTGATCGGTTGCAGAGATCTAGTGCTCGGTTGGGTACAAGTTACCGAATAGAGGCTTCCAATTTCTCAGGTACATTGAGACCCGAGGATCTAATTGATTGGATCGGTGAGTTAGAAAACTACTTTGAGATGGAAGACATTGGAGATCTGCTTAGAATGAGGATAGCACAGACTAAGTTAAAGGGACATGTTGCTCTTTGGTGGAAGGAATTGCAGAGAGATAGAGAAGACAGAACTGATGAAGATCAATCAGTGGAGGCTGGTGGTGGCGAAACTTAAAGCTAAGTTCATTATTTCCGAGTATGAACTTGAGTTGTTTAAGAAGTTACAAAATCTAAATTAGCAAGAGATGACTATGGAAGATTATACCAAGGAGTTCTATAAATTGACTATTTGGTATGGGTACAGAGAACTTTCTAAGAAAAAGGTGGCGAGGTATATTAATGGTTTGAGACTCAATATCCAGGATGAGATTGGTATGTTGAAGATTGATTCAGCTGAGGATGCTTACCAGTATGCTCTAAAGACAGAAGCTAAGTTGACGAGAAGACATCATGATAATTCTCGACGGAAAGAGAAGCAAGAGTAGTCGGTAAAGGATAATCAAGAGTTGAGGAGGAACTGGAACCTGTTGAACCGAGGAGAAAGGCAGGTAGAGGTGTATTCAAAGGTACCTATTATAACTATGGAGAAGAAGGACATCGGTTATTTGAATGTCCCCATACAGATAAGAAGGTCGATAGTCACCGAAATGTTGTAGTGAATGAAGTTGAAGAGAATGAACCTGAGGTGGAAGGTGTGAGTCTTTTTCTTAGGAGAACATTGTTGCCCACGAAACAAGTTGATTCTTGTTACAGGAAGAACTTGTTCAGGATTGTGTGTAAGTCTAGTGGTAAATGTTGTAAGATGATTGTTGATGGAGGGAGTACTGATAACTTGGTTTCTAAGGAGATGGTTCGAAAGCTTAGTTTGAGGAGGTTGAAACATCCTTGTCCTTATAGGATAAGTTGGTTGCAAGAAGACCATGCAGTAGAAATGAAGGAGCAGTATATAGTAAGTTTTCTCATTGGTTCTTATAAGGATGAAGTATTATGTGACATTAAGGAGATGAGTTCTTGTCATGTTTTAGTTGGGAGACCTTGGCAGTATGATGGAGAGGCTATTCATGACTGTAAGAGGAATTTCTTTACTATCCTGAAATATGGACAAAAGTTTACTTTGATTGCTTTGAAGGATGAAGATGAAGGAAGGAAGAACTTGAGCATTGACCGAAGGAGATCTGAGATGACTGCAGAGGTTGGTGCAGACATTCAGGTTCAGAGATCTAAAGGCACATCAAAGTGTGCTAGTGGTAAGAAGAAGAAGAATAACTGAGGCATGGGTGTATCGGTTGAGAACTCGGAGGACATGTATACTAGGGACCAGTTTGGGATCTATGTATTGAATCCCAACATATGTTCGTCGAGCTACTGAGAACATCTTTTGTCACCTGGGGTGTCTAATGCAAGAGCATCCTCGGGTAGTTGGCAATTATGTATCACCAAAAAGATGTTTTGGTTTTTGATGGCAAGCTCGGTTCGAGACCTGAGTTTCTCGGTCATTGGTGACAGTTCTTGGTTGGAAGATGTGTTGCTTCACCGACGGACTCGGTGACTGGGCTCGGTAGTGCTTGACATTGCTTTTCTCGGTGGTGTATGTTCGATGGTGTTCGGCTCGGTTGTGTCTCTCGCCGAGTGGCTTGGTTTCGGTGTTCTTGATCATTGACGGGGTTTTTCTGATTGTTTGGGCTAGCTGACTGGTGCATTTAATTTGGGGTTGTGCTCCTCAAGTTTTGGATCGACCGTTGGAGGTGTGAGGACCCAAATCTGATTTGGTTCACTCTCCTATGCAAATTTAATAGTTGTTGGAAGCCAACTGATGAAGAACATGTTGGGTGTTGTGTTCTTGATGTCGACTTGTGTTTGATGGATTTATTTTAATTGTAAAGCCGACTTGTGGTTGTGTTGTATAAAAGAGGGTTTGGGTAGAGTAGAGGAGAAGGAAGCTGAGAGGGAAGTAGTGAAAGAGTTGTTGTAAACGTCTGCGGATCTGAACTAGGTGAAGGATACCTTGGAGGGCTAGTAGCTTGTCGGCTTAGGAAACAAGAGGATTGGTTGGTGGCTTGCGGCACAACTTTAGATCTGTCTTGAGTTTTCCTGCCAGATTGTTGTCTGTTACAGGTCTGGGCTAGTTAAGGGGGTGATCTGAAGCTTGCAAAAGATCTATGTGATAGATCTTAGTGTATTTGTTGATGTATGTGGTTGTAACCGAGAAGGCCTTACAGCTCGGCATGTTTGATGTAATTGCATGTTATTGAAGAATCTGAATTAATATTGATTATATCGTGTTGTGTTGTGGTTTCCGTTGTTGTTCTTGTTGTTGGCTGCAAGTTTGGGACTCTAGACATCTCTTTTGAGATCTCTCCAACCTTGACTGCGTCAATTCTACATGCAACAATGTGAACGACGATGAGTTCTTCTGGGTCCTTTTCGACACTAGCGAGGAAAATTTCCTCACTAAGGTCACTCATTCACATTATGTGCTTTCAAACCATTGTTTGTGCATTCGTTTTGGTTTTTTTGCAAGTTGAATGGTAATGTTGTTGTTGTGTTCCTCTACGAGGCAATGGGTTTTGAGTGTTTGTGTTTATGAACCCAACTTACAGTGTTCATATACACTTTCATTCGAAAAAGGAAATCTTACTCCTTTGTTGAAGCGTCACTGCAATATTGTTGGTCCTATGCATTTGCTTTTTCTATTATCAAGCATTGTTGTTGGTATTTGATCTCCATTTTTACTTCTATTGTAAATGTTTGATGAATATTACTCTTACCAGTCTACGGTTTATTGGGTCTCTTCTTTCGTGAAGATTTAGTGAATCCTCGTGTCTCTTCCTGCATGAAGATTTTTTGTTTGTAAATTTAGGATTGCACTCCTTAGAAATAATGATTTAAGATTTTGTTTGTGACATTTTCTTATATGGCAGAAGATTTTTTGTCCTATACAAATGCCTACTATTGTTGCATTTCGTGAGGCACATTTCTTTAAGGTATTTTGTCAAATTTTTTGCATGCCTATTTACAAGTTACTAATGTTCAAGGTTTTAAGCTACATGGATTGAGTGTGCCTCTGCTCCATTAAGTTGTTTGCTTTCTCTTTATCTCTACACCATGATTATTCTTACATATTTATCATGGCTTTACCTACCCCTGCGTAGTTAACTGTTTATTTTTCAGGATTAGGTTTACCCAGCATAGATAAATAATCCTTTTGTAAAATTGGTACCATTTGTGTTCCCTTTCATCAGTGAATTTACATTTGTCCCTTGCATGTAACTATTGCCATCTTGTAGTTGCTCAATTAGGGTATGTGTTTGTGGAAGGACAATGTAGATTTCACAAGTATAGTTTGTACTAAGTATATTGTTAATCGGTATTAAGTTGTAACTTTGAAGTTAGATTGTTTGAAAAAAATTAGAATGTATAATATTTATGGTTTAAATAAATGTCTAGTTGGTAGTGTAATTCAATTATGTTTGTTTATTGTTATTTCGTTAGTTTGGGATATAGAATACAAAGAAACTATAGTTGATTGTGGATAATAAGTGTTGGGAATTAAGTTTCTTTTTTTTCAAATGGATGCATAGTTTAGCTAATAAGCATTGTGGGTTTGGCAAGTCTTCATAATGTGGTATTTTAAAAAATAATGTAATATAAAAGGAGTTGAAATTTTTGATTATATGGTACTCATTGTTTTGTTTATAAAATTATATTTTCTAGGTAAATATTAGATTCCATATTGTGACACATGTTGTTAAGTTTAATGTTGTGACACATGTTGTTAAGTTTAATGTTGTGACACAACTGGAGAAAGAAAATTGTCTGAACCATCTACTTGAGATTAAATATGTTTCTCTTCTTGGCCACCTTGTGCATCAAAATCAAAATCTCGAGGAGAAGTTGTGTTTAGAGGATTTTCATTGACGAACATAGACTTGCAAACTGACATGATTCCTCGAACTCATAAAAAAAATATAAAGGAGCATTAATAGACCTTTATAATTTTTTGTATAATAATCTAATGAGGCCTTTTTATTTAGCCTTCATTTTAGTGTTCAATATGATCTATAAGTAACTATAAAAAGAATACAAACCTGAGATTGGTAATGTTTCATCCTTCTTGAAAGCCGCCTTTCCATGATCAATAATCACGAAGTGGACGATAATCGTTGGGCACAATATTTGGCCAATAAAATTTGTGGCCTAAAACAATTTCATCATGGATCAATTCTTAATCAACATCACTTGTTAGCACTTATCAGAGGTATCATGTATCAGATGCATATCGGGTACACGGTACCTATTAGATACATGATATGATTGAATAAATAAAAATAAAGTATATATGATAACAATATTATATTATATTATATTATATCTAATCTATATTATATTATAATATATTACATAATATAGTATTATATTATAATATTAAATATTATATAATATATTATATGATATAATATATATTATTTAATATTATAAAAAAATATATTATAATAATGTATATTATATATTAAATAATGTAATATATATTAAAAACTTTTTTTTTAGTTTCAGACGTTGGATATTTATCCCATCTCTCTCTCTCTCTCTCTCTCTCTCTCTCTCTCTCTCTCTCTCGTTTTTAATTTCCGACGTTGGATATTTATCCCATCTCTCTCTCTCTCTCTCTCTCTCTCTCTCTCTCTCTCTTAAAATTTTCATACCTGTCCATATCGAATATCGAATATCAGATACCTCTAGCAATGGCGCCAATGATAAAATGTTGGCGCCATTCCAAACTTTGTAAAATTTTCATACCCATCCATATTGGGTACCTGATACATATCAAGTACCTAAGATGTATCCCATACCTGATATGCTCAATACAAAATAGGGTAGTGGGTCATTTTGTGATTCCAACGGTCCCTACATTCTTTTTGCAGGAGACATTCATAGGTTTTGAGACAGATACAGACAGAATTAAGCTTTTTGGAGCATCTTTTTTCAGAAATTGTTGATTAGCAATCACTTTCCATCATCTTGTTGTTGTTATAACGAGGAGTAACTGTCGTCGAAAGCATAAACAAAAGAGACAGCGTACAAATGAAAAAATTGAAGCATATAGAGAAAGAGATAGGTAAAATCATCCGAAGAGGAGACAAGGTATGTTAAATATTAGTGAAGGTGAGGTGATAGGCCTACCCGTAAATGTTATTTCAAGTGAAGAGGGCATTGAATTTGAAAGTATTGAATATACTTTTGACAATGAGAATTAAAATGTAGAGAATGGGAATGAGAATGTAGAGATGGAGAATGAAAATGTAGGGATTGGGAATGAGGATGTAGGATTAAAATGAAAATGTAAAGATGGGGAATATAAATTTAGAGATGGAGAATCAAATTATAGTGTTTGAAAATGAAAATGTAGAGATTGGGAATGAAAATGAAGGGATTGAGAATGAAAATGTTGCACAAGAGCCAAATGAACATTATACATCTCCAAATTATATGAGAAATGAAATCCCTTATGAGGAAGAAAGACAAACTTCAAATTCAAGACCTTCAAGAACACCAAAATGGTTACTTGAAATTGATGAGAACATTATGAGCAATTTCTGAAGGCAAGAGATCATGAAGAACTACTCGGTTGTGGGTTTCAAGACTTTTTGATGAATTTTTTAGCAAGGCATTGACCAAGCAATGTCAACTTTTGTACAAATGTTAAAGATGCAAAAGATGAGACCTATACTAGAGAAATTGAAGATTCGTGTGAACAAGAAAATGAAGAGAAATGCTATTATTGTGAGAAATCTTTTTAGTGCTCTCAATTCTATTAAGAAGACTATCAAGGAAAAAAATAAGAGAGTTGCTCAGAGAGTTATTACAACCTCCTTAGTAAGTCATCATTTGAGAAATACTCACTTTATGAGACAAACTTGTGTTGACTTGAACATAAATTATAAAACTTTGGATAGAGCACTTGCAAGAAGAGTAAGACTTGATAATCCTCTTCAAAATGATACATGGGCTTATGGTGGAAGGCTTCCACATTTTGATAAGAAGCTAACAAATAGTGTGAAGGATGAAATTCAACTATTTTGGCACTTTAACTCGAGTGTCATTATATGTCAAGGAAGTCTCGAAGTTGAGAATTGGCGATCGAGACTACACACATCCTAGACATTATTTGGAAATAAGTCAAACAATGTTGTTCAAAAAAAATTTGCGCAACACATCCACCATTGCAAATATCACAAAGGGCTTTTGAAATTTTTAAGCCATTTTATTGTGTACCTAATCAGATTTGAAATACTTGTTGCAAATATCATGTGGAGTTTTCAATGCACCATGAACTATTACACTACATTCGTTCTACTTTGCATACTAATGAAATGTTGCAGGATTGTGATGCAAGTCATCTTTCAAAATCATCAAGAGACTTGCTAGATAAATTTTAATGTCCTAGAGATGATAGTTGTTTCTTCTATAGAAATGATTGCTTAAATGACAAGTGCTCACAATGTGGTGGCTTGTTGAAATTTGTTTTATGTTTTCATGAGGGCAACGAACACAATTTTGGAAAGACAATTGTCCAAAAAAATATATGAGACGGTCAAATATACTTTAAAGAGTGGAGGTGAAGGCTCTAGATGTGAGTTGGTTACAAAAGAATGCAGTGTTGCTAATTTTATTTCAGATTTCAAGAAGAAGAAAAATTACAAGTATGCAAGGCATAGCCACAGGTCTCACTGGTTAGATCAACAATTCAGGTTGGGTAAGGACTCTTTCCCAATTGGCACTATTATATCGGTGGTTGACTTTGCTAAGAACTACACATTGCAACCACAAAATGAGTTGCAAGTTCAATATTATAATTCCACTCATATTGTTATTTTTTGTCCATATCACATATAAACATTCCCCTGATAATACACAACATGACCAAAAGATAATCAAAGAGTACCATTTTTATGAGTAATGATAGATCTCTCTTTCGAGTATGTCCAACATTGTTTTTGGAAATTTTTTGAGTTCTTGTAGGACAATGATATTGCAATGGATAGACATCTCATTTGGTCATATAACTACACTAGTCAATTCAAGAATGCTCATATCTTTTATTGGTTGAGTAGAATACACGCAGAGGGGTGTACCTCATATTTGAAGTTTTTTTTAAGTCAGGCATGGGAAAGGGGGGCATGATAGAGCAGGTGCATGTGTGAAGAGAGCTCTAGTTAAGGAGAAATTGAGGATTTCAAGTGTAGAACTTTATGATGCTCGTTCTATTGTTGATTGGTGTAGTTCAACATTGTCACGGGGAGGGACACTTGATTCAGCAATGCGTAGATTCTTTTGGTTGGTTGAGGGCACAGTAGGAAACAAATTGGATTGTCAGAGAGTTAGAGATTCTTCAAAGATGCATTCATTTTGAAGCTTAGATGCACGCACATGTACCATTTGGACAAGAGATTTGGCTTGTTTTTATACCAATTATTTTCAATATGATTGGGACCACTATGAGTCAAGTGAGTGGATGAATGCATGAGTTCCACAATATCTAACTCCTCTTTCTCCTGGATGAATGCATGAGTTCCACAATATCTGACTCCTCTTTCTCAAACAATATCAATGAGAAATTATGACATGGAAAGTTCAGTTGAGTACAATCATCTTTCAAATCTTCTACAGTCACGACATGTTTTTGCAATTCTCACACCGCAAAGGAATGATGAAAGATCATATTACTGGTTGGCACGATGTGTACAGGGAAAGCAGAAGCTAGCAGAGTTGACGACATGTGATAATGATTTCACATATCCTACTGGTTCAGTTGTTGCGGGAACATGGCTACGAACATACATGATTAGAAAGAATGGCATATTAGCATTTGAAGACTATGAGAGGCACAAAACCATTCTCACGTATTCACACCTTGTTATAGCAGCAAACGTTAAGTTGTTGAAACATCAAGGCAAACAAATGACAAAAGAACTTTGGACAATTAGTAATGTTGACCAAGAAGCAATATTGGATACCCTCAAACAGAAAGACCCTTTAAGCACAATTGACTAGGTCATACAAAATTACAGTAAGGTTTATTACGTTTTGATTCATTACGTTCATTATGCTTTACTTCATTTTCTTTGTCCAATAAACTTGGTTCTCTCATGGATTGTAAGTTCAGTTGGATAAAAATATGATAGATAAACAAGATTTAGGCACACTTGATTAGCTCGTACAAAATGACGGTAAAGTTCATTGTGCATAGGCTCATCATG
The DNA here is from genome assembly GCA_018584345.1 of Thuja plicata. Taxonomy (NCBI): domain Eukaryota; kingdom Viridiplantae; phylum Streptophyta; class Pinopsida; order Cupressales; family Cupressaceae; genus Thuja; species Thuja plicata. The sequence goes on along the minus strand of MU225970.1, from coordinate 202,325 downwards.
TTTTTTGAATCGTTGGTAATGCATTAGAAAATAACATATGCTATGGTATTACAGCTGGAAGTACAACATTAGTCTGAATGATAGATCAACTAACAAATCAAGATGCTTTTGGAATCTAATAATTGTTCTTGCTCTCACAAATTAGAGTTAATTTGAAGACTAGATAAATGTGTTGTTACACATGGATATATTCCAGCAGGGTGGGTAATAGCCTTTCCATCAGAAACCCTAATTGTTATTCTTTCTAACAGTTGAGCAGTAAAATCTGAACCAGATGTCCTCTAATGAGGACAGAACCACAAAAGATTTGATGCATTCTATGAATTACAAAATTAAGGATTCTAAACTCATGGAAGATAGAGATTCATATCCTGATAAGTCCGGAAACATGTTTTCTATCGAGAATAATATCAATATTAGTAAAAGGGAACAGAAAAAATCATTCTAAAATTGTATAATAAAGTTCCCTTGGAAGTTGTTTTCAAAAATAGTGTGACAGCAGTGGTGTATCCTGATTTTGTCTGTTTTAAGAAAATTTCAGTAATTTGCTACATACTTCTTTTTTTTTGTTTTTTGATAAAAATGGACAAAGCCATGGAAATGCAAATTTGGTATTAACATAAAGGTGCAAAAGAGGAATTGGCACCAGATGTTGATTTGGATGCAGTTGCAAATATGACAGGGATACTCTAGAAGGAACCTGAAGGTAGATTATATTCAAATTTGAACTTTTAGAATATATTCTGGTAATTTTTGGTTAGCGTAGTAACACCAATGTTTGGTGGTACAGAACTTGTGTTACAGCTGCACATTATCCTATAGGGAACTTTTGGAAAAAGATAAGGTTATTTTCCTTTTCCTTCTCTCAAATTGCAAGAATTTCAAGAAAAAACATCAGAAAATTGCAGAAGCTTTTCAAGAGCAATAGTGTGTGATGGCATTTGGCATGATTTATTTGCCCAAATTTAGGCTGTGTGAAATGCTCTAGTTTTATTGCCTTACTTTAAGATTTGTGATTGTGTTTCCATGTATCTCATGTTTATTTCACAAATCAAATCTGAATTTTTCAAATACTGGGGAAAGCATTTCCTTCTCAAAGTTATTACACCCTTTAAAATTTCATGCTAAGGTAAGATGTGTGTGAGTTTGAGGGGAATTGATGTATGTGAGAAGCACGACAATCCCCCTGTTTTATAGAATCATTTTTCTCATTTGACTTGATTATGCAAAATAGTTCTGATGGGCCTGGCGGATCCCAATTCTTCCTGGGAGATCCCAATTCTTCTACTTAACAGGATACATGATATTACATTTTTGAGTTGTTAGATGGGTTGTTTTCTTAGCATTTAACGTTCTGCTCACAGTGGAGCACTTTGTATTAATTTATTGACATGACTAATTTTAACTGGCCACTGAAATCATTCGCAGGACAAAGCATTGGCATTAGCAGAGGGCAGGTTACCACCCTCATTAAGCAGTAGTGCTGATGTCCGTTCTTTACATATGGATGATTTACGATGTGCTCATGAAGAGGTGATTTTATCAAAAAAAATTGTAACTTGCTGCTGGGGAATATGTTCTTCAAATTGTAAATACATGTGCTCATTTTGGAATGTGTGTTACAATCTTGCAAGTATGTGCTAGTGTTTCTTCAGAGTCATCAGATATGACTGAACTACTTCAATGGAATGAGCAATATGGTGAAGGAGGGTCGAGGCGGAAAAAGTTACTCAGCTATTTTATGTAGGCCTATATGTACATAACAGTTTTTTATTGCTGACCTTGACTGGTATTTATTTCTTTGAAGTTGGACCTTTGGAATCCTTTACGTGGGAATGTCAACATTCTCGCACTCAAGTCGCACTTTGCATCCTCTGTATAATATCCTTATCCTTTTCTGTTTCTCGAAACCGGCTATCCAAGTTGAATTTTGGACTTTACTGCTAGCTGTGTTAAGAGTTTCTTTCCATGCACAGTTATCTTTGAAATTCTAAGGTGATGGACATTGAAATCTTGACATCTTTAATTCAGCAATGTTCCAATGCATCAACCTTTTTGTAGAAATAAAAATGTTTCATTGTCACCCTAGATGCCCGTCGGTTCTTTTCATACACTATTTCTAAAAACTTGTAGTTCTTTTTATTAATGCTACGTAAGCAATGTAGTCATTAATGAGTAACAACTTTATTCACAGAGGAAGACCTCAGAGAAGCTATGAACCTTTGTTGAGATCTTTCTCTTGCACAAAAGAGATAACTCTACCATTCTTAAAATTCTCTCTCTACCATACAAATCAATTTCCATCTTTTTAACTGGCTACTGAAACCTGTATGATAGTTTATCATTATTCTATGATCTATCAAAGCTTTAATGAAGATTCTGGTAAAGAAACTCAGCAGAATAACCAAGCTGTTCAAGATTTCATGGTTTATTGAGTATTCTTAAGACTAATGTTTCGTCCGCTACTTCACTTCTTTTGAGTCTGATTTTTGAACTAGATTTGTAACTTACTGATAGTTGATTTGATGTTTTGTTTGTAGCTGGTCAATCTTGGGGTTCAAGAAGTACCCTGTACTTACAGTAAGCTTTCTAAGCTCAAAGCTTGGCTGCTGATAGCTTTTGAAAATGTACTTGATTGTTATAAAAAGTTTGATACCACCCAGACTGTAGCTAAACTTTAAAAGTCCAATAGAATTGTCTCTGGTGACTTTAGAAGCCCAGTTGCATCATTGATCGATTTCAAGAAGGCAACCTAGCTTCAAAAGGCTCATAGAGTTATTTATGCTATAGCCTAGTTTTACAAGTACAAAGGAATGATCTACCAGTTGTGGAGAAGACAACCTCTTTTCAGCTAGCCTTAAAGCCCATAAAAATTCTCTTTACTAGCTTTGAAAGTCCAATATTACTAGAATACTATTATTATCTTGAGAAGGTAGCCTTTCTCATACAGGCATTGTAGGGTCATTAAATTACTTTCAATGAGCCCAATAAAGTTGACACAGTTGCATCATTCATAAACAAAATCAGTTCTCTTCCATCTACTAGATTCAATTGCTGCAGAAATCCCACAGATTCATGGTTTCTTAGTTAAGTTCAATTTATTTTTCCTATTAATCTATATTTTTAGTCAAGGATGTAGTCTCTAACTAGGAAGGAGTGGGACAAACCCCATCGAATTCAAACAAGACTTAACCTTCTCAATTCTTCTAGTTTTATGAGATAAGATTTTTTTTCTAACCTGCCAGAAAAAACCCAGTAGAACTTCTGGAATTAAGGGAGACTATTTAAATCATTGTAATTAGTTGCCTAGCTGTCACTAACAGCTAATATATCTATATGACATGTAAATTATCAAAAGTCAGATATTGATAATTTATCTAACAATAGAAAGATTCAGTTAGATTCAAAGAGAGAAAGAGATGAATCTAGTTTATATCTATATTTAACTAGACAGGTCTTGTGTAGTGCTCTAATTACTATCATGGCCTTACTGCAGGGTATGAAGCATTCGAGAGTGGCTTCCTATTGCAAATTACAAGTGAAACATGCAAAATTCACCAACCATAAGTCATAAATATCATCAGAAGCACATTACGGTATAAGGGAAAAAATGCGGAGAAAGAGTGCACTTCAATTTTTTTATAAAAAATGATACTATTTTTTTAAAAAAACTAATAAAATGAATCTACAGTTCTTAACAGCAGTAAAAAGGATATATTCAACTCGTCCACTACCCGAGGGATCTCTGTGAACTCTATCCTTGCTTTTGTAATGGGGTTGCTCTGAGTCGAAATGAACAATTTCAGAAGAGACAATGTGAAGATTGTTGTCCAAAACAGACGCTTTGAGAGACCTGTAAATTGAATACAATCAAAACATGAGATGATTTGTAAGATACAGACGAGATTTAAAACTAATTCTAAAAATTTAGAAAAGCCAATAACTTCAAAAAGACGCATACCAAATTATTAGATAAAATTATGGACATAATATTTCCACAACCCATTTTGGAAGAGTTGGAGTACTTCTGGCAGAAACTGTGTGTGAGTTTTCTATCAATGTTTTCAACCATGCTGTTTGATCCATCGGAAAGATGAGGACGAATTTTAAAATTATATTATCAAATAAATTGCTATAAATTCCCACATAAAATTCATATCTGAGGACAACAAAGAGCAGACATGTAATTGAAAGCCCAAAAAAGTTTATATGCCTTGAACACCTGTTTTCTGGTCCCAGAAACCCTCTAAAATACCTGCATTTTGGAAGACAGGATTTTCCAAGACATTTCCAGTAAAATATAAAATATTTACAGCGAAAACATTTCTCAAATGTTCAAAAACGTCTCTAAACCACCTTACCCTATCAAAAACAAAAGATTACCTCACAATCACTTCTCTAACAAAGACATTGACCATTATGGATTTCAAAATCAGTTATAAGCAATTAGTGGAAATCACAAACGAACAATGTTCGGTTAGTATTGTAAAATTTAAGGAAGAGTGTTGAGCTTAGAACCAGAGACAACACTTAAAACCTAGGAAGCAGAGGTAGATGGAAACAAAGGCATAAGGAAAAAGGAATGGTAGAGTCAGGAATGGCAGTGAGGAATTGACAAAATTTGGGCACATTTCGACAGGTAATAGAGGAACAGTAAAAACTTGGGGAAACTTCTATAGGAATGGGGCAAGGAAATGTATGAGAGATAGAAAGAAGAAATAAATGAAATTGATTTTCTTTACAGAAAAATTGATATTCAAAATATCAGAGTTTTAGCTTCCAAAGCCCAACTCTATTACGATATTAAAGTTTTAGCCTCTCCAACCAACCATACTTCATTGAAAATGGACAGAATGCAACAAAATTGAACTTCAGCTGGAATAAACGAAACAGTTCCTAAAGCTATAAGAGGTAAACTACAAGAAAATTTATAGAAATGTTAAACAAAAGTGAATGGATTAAAACAAACCCTTACTTACTTCCAAGGTAAACTAGGGTTTTCCATCGACATTGTAAAAATTATGATACTTTGCACTTCTAGAATTACAATCAGCTCCTAATCGATGACAGCATACTTCTTGTCTTTTTCTATAACAACCTTATTTTCCTTGTTAATAGCTTCCTTTGTGCCTTGCCATGTCATTTTCGTCTTCCTACTCTCCCAAAGCTTATTTGAAGCTTTGAATTCTTGACAGTCTTGGGTTTTGAGAGTCAAAATTTTAAAACTTCGGTGAAGCATCTAAGATGTAAACTAGAAAAATGCATATTAAAAAACTAAAGGTTCAGGAAGATTGGAGGAACTAATGCCATAGATGTTTTATCATTTTTGTTTCTTCATTCTAAAGCTCCCTAAGTCTTTAACCTCAAGCAAGCTGAACATTATTAAGATTTGTGAGCTAAAGAAATGGGTCATTAACAAAAAACCATCAAACTTCATGCAAAAGCAAAGGTCAGTGAGCGTTTTACCAATAGATTACATACTCGCCATTTTTTGCCCCCACAAGTAACTTGTGAGTTGGGAAGACCGTACTTGCAAAAAAGTTGCAAAAGAAATGCCAAAAAATCACAGAAAACTTAGTATGATGCACAAAAAAATCACAAACAATGCAGGAAAAAAAAGCCCACAAAAATGCGGCACATGCCAAAAATACAGAAAATTTGGGTTTCTCGAGTACTCAATGAAGCCGAAGGTGAAGGTCTCCTTAAATTCAATTCCTGAACAAAACATGCGAGGGTCTGTTACTGCTGAGATTTCCAAGTGTCCATATGCAACACAGATCTTTCAACATCCTCCCAAGATTCTACAACCCTTAATTGCAAGGAAAAATAGGCACATAAAACACAGTTTATTTGAGATTTAAAAAAACACAGATCCGATCATTTAAAGGCGCATAAAATATTTACGACAGAATTTTGAAAATAAACAAATTGAAGCCAAACAAAAGAAAATCTATACGGCCACTGTTGAAAATAGAGATTATACATATTGTGGTTGAGGTGATACAAATCTGAAACCAGCTTTCACAAAACAAAAGTTTACATTTACAGTGTAAAGAAAGGCGAATTTTCAGCAACTACATTTCCCATCACAGGATAAACACACAGAAGCAGATAAGTATTACAGGCAGGATTAAATGCATACAGCCTTTCCAGTCAATGATATTCGGGCCAAAAGGCATTCGCCTATAGTATGGGCAATAGTATCTTTTTATAATTTCTGTTTGGAAAATTGATTTTACTCATTGCTTTTTTTCTTCATGACCAATAGAAATTCAAAGAAATAGCTATTTTATTCAAAAAATTATAAACTATATAATGCATTTTACAAGTTAAAAATTCTAAAATTCTATTGGTCAGATTAATTGCATTTCAAACCCTAAAGAATGCAATAGTTTAAACATGAAATTATATACAATTGAGAAACGAAGGCATAATAAGGCATCCATTGTTTCCAACATTATATAGGCCTTCCATGACAAGTGCTCTTTTGCCTTTGAAACCTAATAACAAAGAAATAAGGTAGATTTTACAAAAGTAGACTAAATCTAGCAACATCTATCCAGCATTCAAGAAGTACCTAAAGATACATTGTGAATACATCTACTCACTCAAATTTAATATTTCCAAAATAATGGAAATTAAAAAACTAATATATAGACTTCGAGAATACATACTATCCTAACTATTTATTTTATAATTATAACATTGATCATGCAAGTTGTTTCAACCCTCGTCTAAATCTAAAGATACACTGTCAATACAAGAGACACAATGCGTCAAAGTTCTTGCCAATAGTTAGAGAGGAAGGAAAATGAAGATATTTAAATGGAAATGGAAATTAACAAACAAGAGGAGATATGGAGAGAGTTAAAAGGGATAGAAAGATATGTAATAGATATATATAGAGAGAGAGAGGAAGAGATGAGAGAAAATGAGAGTGGGAGAAATAAATATAAAGACAAAGATATGAAGTAATTTATAGAGACAGGAAGAGATATAATGATAGAGGGAGTTGGAGAGAATTAAAAAATAAAATCTTTCAAGCTTTAAGAAAGTATAAATATTTATGCACATTTGGAAATTTTGAGAAAATAAATTAAACTCGTATCTCATAACTAAAAATTACATGTACAAAAAGGGTCAAAAGGTTCAGTAAGAAATGGTGATGGCAAAAATTCACACCTGAAATCTATTTAATTAAAGAGTCCGAAATTTACTCTATTTGTGGTCACCCAAATACTAAGTACGGAAAAGAATTCATTTTTTTATTGGAAAATACATTATATTAATAAAGAAATAATTTACGATTAAGATGTATTTAAGGTAGTGTTGATGTGAGTTCTGTTCCATTACAACATGCAAAATCAAACACTCAATGTTTCGAGATAAAACACCAAACATTCAATCCTCTCTTGATATAAGGTCATCTCTCATGCTAAGCTTGCAAAGTAAGATCATGAAATGACTTCAAGGTTCTTTTTATTGTGGATACTTGCTCAGTAAAATGATGTGAATTGCTGGTAATCACTTAGGGGGACTTACGCTATTCATTCGATGGATATCAACCACTTGCACTTCTAAAGATTTGGCTTCACAATGTGCAATGAAAATATAGTTTGATTTCCAACTCTCCTTCAACTTGAACTTAAACTTAACTTCTACTTGTAACTATGAATGGAAGGAGGCATGGATGACTTGGACTCTACTAGATGTGGCTTTATCAACGACTTCCACCCACCTAGTGCAAGCTTCTAAGGAATACTCGAATGATTTTCATATCAATCTCCTGTCCAATCTCATCAAATGGATGCAAACTAAAGATTAAATATACATTGAAGTTAAGTATTTTCATCGGCTCACTACACAAGGCACACTTACAATCAGCAAGAGGCTAGTGGCCCGGATTTATCGAGTCAATCAAGTAAACATCTACTATCACTTTCATTCAATTAAACTACATAAACATGAAAGAAAATCTACTCCAAGTGAAAGATTGGGGAAACCATGCAACACTTCATAGCAATATTAAGTAATTCATCATGAAGAACCAACAATGAATTATCCATTACTTTGACAAGTATTATAGTAACAATTTGATCAAGTCTCTCCCTTAGCCTACTCTAATCTAACATTTTGCTAGCTCTCTAGCTTCTAATTCCACTACTACCTCTTACAAATGAGAAGGCCTTGGCCTTTTATAGGTGTTCAATTACATTGAAGGGCCAAGATTGATCCCAAAAACCCCTAATTAGGGTTTCCAAATTTACAACCAATTACATGAGGGCACCAAATCATGGGCCAATAAGAAAATTACAATGTTTTTTCCAACCAATGAAAATAGGACACTTGGCATAGTGTGATTGACTATGCTTGAAATTGCAATTTTCTTATTGGAGAGGATAATTAGGCTCCATCTCATCATCCTTATCATGTAGATCTCCTTGGAATCATGTGCTTTGCATCATGGCTTGTGGAATGTATCTGTTAAAATTGCAAATATTTCTTGCACGATTGTTAGAAAGTAACTCTTGATGAAGGAAAAATATCTTTTGATAACCTTTCTAATTTTGATTAACTCTTCCAAAACAGTCAACTCCTTGAGGATGAATGGGATGGCATATTCCCAAATTGCCTCATTTTTTGAGTCTTCTCTACCCTCTAAACTTTTCTCATGGCTTGACTTGAATTGGCATGCTTGAACTTGTATCTCGATCTGATCTAGACTTGGATTTTATTTTGATAATCTGATTTGAGTTTCCTTCTCATTTGGAATCTTGAAGCTCGAGCCATTCCTTTTGTAGCTTGCACCTGAGGCTCTTGAGGTCTTGAACTTTCCCTAACTTCCTCAAAATTCACCCTGCACAACGACAAGAAAAATTTCATTAAGTCCAAGGAGTGACAAGAAAACACGAAACAAATTTTAAAAAATTATGAAATGAAATCATTCAGCAAATGAAGCTTGAAATTTTAAAATCTTGAAACCATCAATCTTCTTTTTTATTCAAAACAAACTCCAAATTTTATACACCTCACCCTCCATATCTCAAATCATTGTCTACTTTGGAAGGATTCTATTGTCCTTAGGAATGAATTTCGCTTGTGAAAATGAAGGGGAGTCATTGTCATAATGAGGGGATCTCACTACCAAACATCAAAGGTAGAAGTGCCTTGTCTCGATGCCAAAATGGACTCATGCCCTCCCTTCCTTATAAAGGCAATCAGGACTCGGGAAGGCGTCACCTTCTATGCTAGCCAACCTGGCTTTATTAGGGGCCAATAAAATAATTTAAAATTAAATCACCCTACCTCCCATTGGCCGACTGGATTTCAAGAGCCAAAATTCGAAAGTTTTAAAAAAAATTTGAGAATGCACATTTTGAGGGGAAATATTATGGGTGGGATTCCTCATTTTAGAGGAATTCCACCATGTGCCTTATGTTCGAATTCGCTCCCCTCTAAATCTTTGTTTCGTTCATGCCTATTAGTTGGATGAATTGCATCAAGTCTTACGCTGGACGGGGCTTGACATAGATAAAGATATTGTGCACCGGAATTCCTCAAGAGAGAGGAATCTCGACCGCCAAACCAGCTCCTCTTTGACTTCATTTCACTTAGCAACCTTCCCACCTACTCAAATTTGCTATCTCCTCGTCGGTTTTCTATGTTTAGGGTCGGGCGGTATTTCATTGTTATGGGGAATTTATAAGATGGGATTCCTCATGGAAGAGGAATCCCAACCAATTCATACCATTTACTCATTCATCCTTGCCTTCTTTCTTTCCTTCAAATTCACATCTTCTTGATTTACATTTCACACCCTCTCCATGCCAAATCACTTTGTCTAGATGCTCAATCCCTATCGGGCCTCATCAGTTATGTCTGGCAAGACTTTTGGTCTTGGAGAAATCAGTGGTCGGGATTCCTCAAGGGAGAGGAATTCCGACCCATTCATCACTAGACTCCAATCTTAGTTGATTCATTGCTTTTGTTTTACTTATCCATATCCCTCATATCTGCACAGATTCGCTCACTCCCATTCAACATCAAATTGTTTAGTTTCGTTTTCAACCATCAATCGAGCTCCCAAACTCGAAAGGCATCCAATCTCGATCAAATTCCAACGTTTGGATGAGGTAGAGCTTAATGGCGGGCCGATGTGATGAACCCCTTTTTAGCAGGTACTAGCAGTGGCTTGGTCAGCTCATCATCATGACCCTCGTGAGCTGATGCCTGGGTTTGAGGGTTCCAGTTGGCAAACTTGCTATTTTTAGAAAGTCTAGACTTACTATTTTTAGTAAGTCAGTTGAGTTAGTTTCCCTTTCTGGCAGGGCAGTATCGGCAGTGGTCAGTTTTCCAGACAATGTTCAGTCTATACAGTTCCTTGATTGGGGACTTACTATTTATAGTAAGTCTATTTTTAGCAATTGCTAATTTTGGCAATGCAATGGATAGCTCCGTCAGTCTGGCAGGATTAGTAGTGGATGTAAGTTTTATCACTGGATCGAACTTTGGTTAATTAATTAATATTAATTAATAACAAGATGTTATTAATTAATAATAAAGTTATATTAATATTAATAATACTTTACTATTATAATAATTTGGAAGTTGCTATTCCGGAGACTGGTTAACTGATATATCTTTTTGGAAACTATGGCGCCCGAGGAGTTATAAATACAGAGTCGTTCTTAGTGCTGAGCATTGATTATATTTTATTAAAAACTTGGTCTGAAGAATTAGCTCTCATCGTCTGAGCCCTTGCTGATCTAAAAGGGTCAAATTAGTTACAGAAGACTGATTCTTCTTGGAACTAATCTCTGATTGATCGTTGCTGTATGATCAATCACATCTTCATCGTGTTGTATACGATTGAAGAAATTCTGATTTCTGATTGCATTTGAACTGAGACCTGCCTAAGAGGTCAATTTTTGCATTGAACTGTGAGGAGAATAAGAGTGCATTTCAAAATTGTATGCTGAAGCAATTTTTGTATAACCACGCCTTGGTTGTATTAAGGTTGTGATCATATTAAGAACGTAGCATATGCTAAGGAGGCCACGTTCAAGGATTTGGGAGTGTGAAGATAGATTGCAGCAGGCAGGAAGTCTGCAGCAATACCGCCGGATCTCACCAAGGCTACGGGTGTGGTGCAGAGCACCCTAGGGTTCAGCTCCAAACCCTAGCAATTTTTGCTGAGTGATCAAAAGGAGCAGATCACAGTTAGTTTTCAGTCCTGGTCATTAAGCCTGAACAGTTCTTCATTCAGTCGCAAAGTCGCAGAGCCAGTGGAGAGCAGACAAATCATGCATCGCACACTCGCGAGCTAGTCATGTGTCAAGTTTATTAGTGAGCGAGTGCGCGACGAGGAACTAGTCGCTCAGTCGCAGACGGCTAGCAGAAAAGACAGTGCGCGACAATGCGACGAGGAGCTCATCGCAAGCTCGCGAGTCATTTCGCAGTTAGTGAAAAAACATCGCGACAGTGAACTCATCGCTCAGTCGTTGAAGACGAACAGGGAGTCATGGTGTGCGAGTGAGCGACACCCTATGCGTCGCGAGATCGCGGTTGAAATGGCAGTTAAGTGAAAAGCACGGCGAGCGCGCGACTATGGTGTATCGCTCAGTCGCAAGGAAAAAGGCAGCTCGGATGAAAGCATCGCGAATGCGCGACGAGAGCTCATCGCTCAGTCGCGAAGGAAAAAGGCAGCTCGGATGAAAGCATCGCGAATGCGCGACGGGAGCTCATCGCTCAGTCGCGAAGGAAATGGCAGCTCGGGTAGAAGTATGGCGAGTGCGCGACTGACTGTATCGCAGGGTCGCCAATGAATGTCCAGCTCGTCAGAAAGAGTTGCGAGTGCGCGACTAATGTGCGTCGCAGACTCGCAGAATAAATAACAGCTCGTGAAAAGACAGTGCGGGTATGCGACTTGAGCTCATCGCTCAGTCGCAGCATAAAACATAGCTCGGGACAATGCATTGCGGGTGCGCGACATGAGCTCATCGCTCAGTCGCCGAGGAAAAGACAAGTCAGTTAAATGCATAGCGAGAGCGCGACGAGCAGGTAATCGCTCAATCGCAGAACAAGACATAAAAGGTGATATTCATTCGCGACTATGCGATAAAGAACTAAAACAGTCAAATGATCAAACATACTGACGTGTCAGAAGGAGAAAGAGTTGAAAAGTCAGAAAATGCCAAAA
>MU225970.1:146964-183527 GCA_018584345.1 Thuja plicata | reverse complement strand
AGGGTCTGAGAGCAGCCCTAAGAGACTCAAGGGTGAGTCTAGAGAGTCCTGAATTGAATAGGATTCCTGGTGAGATTCCTAGAAAAGAGTAGGAGTCTCAGAGAGCAAGGTGACCTCCCCATCAGGGTGCAAGGTTTTGACGTCACCAAGCCACGAGCTGTCCCCAGCAAGCCACGTGGGTGGCTCACACAGTCACAGCCGCATCCATACTCCACGAGCTGTCCCCAGCAAAGCCACGCGGGTGGTTCACTCAGCCCACAACCACATCAATACTCTTACTGCGGCCAGCACTAATAAACGCGAGTTGTAACCAGGTTCTTCCTTAGTCTATTTTCGCAAATAGATAATTTGTATTTGGATTTGTAATGTTTTTTTCAATGAATGAAATCCGCTTTTAAAGCAAAACAAATTCAGAAGTGCAAATTTGTTAATTGGAAGACTTTTTATTTTAAATTCTTCACTTTATGCTTTGTATTTGATTCTGGAAAATACAAGGAAAAATTGATAGAGATAAGCACCAGCCAATTGAATATTATAATTTATTAAGGAATAGAGTTTTCAGTTGATGTAATAGATATAGCCAGTCAGGCTCATTATAGCCAATCAGCATCGTATGTTTTATCTTTTCTCCACTTCAAACTTTCCTTGACCGCTTCATTGCTTCGTCTCTCACTTCTACCAATTCATTTCTCCTTCCTTATCTATTTTGACGCTCGACTTGTTTGGCTTTGGTCTTCATCGAATGATGGGTAGACTTGGTGAAACTGAAAATTCCAAGGCAGGATTCCTCAAGAGAGAGTAATCCCGACCATCGTGTCCACTTGTCATTGCCTTCTCCAAATGAAGCGAGCTCCAAAACTAGCCATTTAACAATTTTAGCTCATTTGGTTGTCACTCCATGCTCTGAATTGGTCGCTGCTTTGAAATTCTCCACAATCTACGCAATCATTCCGCACTAATCATCTTGTTTAAGGATTTGACCTCCAAGTGGACGAGCTCTATAGGGAGAGAGGAGATCCGTGGTCGGAATTCCTCTAAGAAGAGGAATCCCAACCAGATTTGATAGTACACAAAAAATCCCGCACCTCGATCATTCATTTCATCAATCTAGTCCCTGCCTTCCATCACTAAAACTTAACCAATTTTAAATTTTAACCTTCACAAACCACTCTAACTGACCACGCGAAGCTTTAGTAGAGAAGTCCAAACAGGGGGACCACATTTGATGGGGCGATGGTGTGGGGCATCATAACAGGTACAAGCCTTGAAAGAACAATGAGAGACTGACTACAGCTGCAACAAGACATTACATGAAAAAGTGTAACAAAACAGAAAGACATTTTCCCTTCAAAATAATAAACAATTGAAAATAGTTTTTCTTTACTTTATGATTACTTCATACCATTCTACATAATTGTAGTAAGACAAACAAAGCTTTGATTGTGTTTGATACAAAATCAGTATGAATGAAAAAATATTACACACTAAACACATATTAACAAAAACGGGCATTGATTTGGGTCATATCACATGGATCACTCAATATTGTCTACATTGTTAATAAGAAGGAAAGGTGGAAAAGTGCCGACTGATCAAATCTCAAAAAAAAAAATAGAAAAAACATATTAAAAATAAAAAATTATGAAAATTGGAATCAAAGAAGAGAGAAATAAACTGGAATCTTGGAATGAGTCATTTGATAATTTCTAGATATTTTGTATACACTAAAGAAGGCATTCCACTTCTCGCAGTATAGTAAATCTCATCAACCAAACTAATGATAAAGGCTCTGATCTACTCCATTATAAATACCCAACTTTATATTTAGAAAGTATTGATATACCAAATTTCAAATCATTTAACCTATATTACCCCCAAAAAATTCAATTATAAATGAACATTAAGTTTCACAGTTTACACACTAGCAGAAAGGACATTGTGCTAACAAGGGGATCTACAAAGTTCGAGGTTCAAGATTTCTTTGCCAAATAGGATTGCATACCTTAATTAGAAAGTGTATTTCTTGGTTTCCTAATTCAATCTCTTCATTAAAATACATCAACATGGCTCAAGGCCCTACTGTTCAGTCTCTCAGCACTGATACACTTTTTCATGAAAGACTCACTTCAATCTTGGAAAGAATTTTACAACTCATTGTGCAGTGACCTTAAGATCCATAAGATGGGGCAAAGGCTTAATAATTTAAAACACAAATCAATTAAATCATTACTAGGACAAAGTGATCATATGAAAAACATTGAAGTCAATCTTATTGCAATAAATAGATTATAAAACTTATTAACATACCATCTGCCAATCGTCGTAAACAATTTTTTCTGTCTGCCTGCAAAGATGAGTCCATAGTCATAATTGAGAGGAATTATTGGCTTGATTATTCAGGCCCAAAGATTCAAAAAATTCAAGTATCACATTAGTATTTTAAATAAAGCCAATCTTTCCACATCCTTGTTGCATGTAAGCATAACTGGCTCTCAGAGTCTCAACTATACAGAGGATTATACCCACAAAATCATAATTTAATTTCAGTAAGCTCTCAATAGTCAAGCTCATACTTAAGCTAACAGTTGGAGAGATAATAACACAAATCAAATTCTGGTTTGGTATATATTTAAATTTGATTTTGTAAATTTGTCTTTAATCTACATTTTAGATCATATTTTATTGTCTATCATCCATAAAACCAATTGAATAATAGTATTTCAGTTTATGATCTAAATGTTGCATCGGAAAATATAATCTGAAATGATCTGAAATGATGATGTAAAAAGCCATACATGATCAAATAAAAGAATATAACAAACTAATATCATGAGTGTAAAATTTTATCTCATTAAAAAACTAAACTTTACAAAATAAGTCATAGCCATTGTCTTTATAGTATCTTATACAAGAGGAGAGGGAAAACCAACATATGCATGCAACTTCTTACAGGAGCAGCAATAAAGGAAGCTTCTTCCTTGGACTGTTCACAATACATCAAAGAAGCTCATCCTAGATATATGGGGAAAGAAACTGAAATAATGTCATCTCCAAGGTTGTCCAGTGTGTCAAACATTGATGGCTATAAATGTCAGAAATTGACTCCTCCTGAACACTGCCTGCTCCAACTGTAGGTTTTGATGAGTATTTGGAGGCACTGGAAGGGATGCTATTTTCTCTTGAGGATTATCATTACAATCCTTATTCAGTTTTTTACAAGAAGAAGAATCTAAGTATCAGATATGAGTGATGGCCTCTTTTTTCCAGTGAGGGATTGAACCACATAAGAGAATTCAGATTCACTTGCTACAACCATTACAGGGTTTCCAATATGAACCACCTTCAATGGTTTGTCTTTTGGTGAATTTAGCTTTTGGGCACCCTTTTCGGCCATGGATTGCCAATTTGCCTGCAAATATATTTTTCACAATTTCAGGTCTCCAGACTGAGGAGGATTGTTAACAAATGGCAGGGTTGTACTTATTAAGAGCAAATTCATGGTAAGTGTATTTGTGACTTTAAATTAAAGAATCTTCAAATATTTCTATTGTTTTCAAAGGACTGGGCTTTATGTCTGACCACAACATTTGCTTGGAAAAAAGTTTGCAGAACCTCTGCAAACAAAAGGGGATTTTCTGCAAACCCTATGAGGAGGACTGGAAAAAACATTTTCATTTGAATGGCAAATTTGAGTAAAACATTGATGAATTGAGAAAAAAAAAACCTTGTCAGCTGCAATAAAGAGGAAAACTTTTTCCTTTCAACTTTCAACATTCACACTCCATCAGAACAGAAAGCCCTCTGTATGCAATTTCAGCACAGAGAATTGAAGATATCAATGAATTTGACCGAATGAAGCCAAAAAAACTAGTGAGAGACTAAGGCCTTTGACACCCATTACTCTCATCATAGAATTCGGCGTCGCCTCTACAAACAACATAAAAAAATTCAATATGCAACGCCTTGACAACTAAAGAGGAATTTGCCTTAAGATCAGTCCAAGTTTCAGCATTGTACACAGTCATTCAGTCATAACATTGTAAACAACAGGTGATTCCCACAGAGTTTGTAGTCTTGTGCAGATTTGAACACAATTGCAAGATGATTAGATGTCCATACTAAAGCTAAGTAGACCATCCTTTTGCAAAATTTAACACTACTGAAAGATGATTAGATATGGATACTCACTGTCTGGACCTCCAAGCTGAGAGACTGCATCTACAAAGCGCTCATGGAGCTCAGGAGCCCATTTCAGCCTTGGTTTAGGATCTGTGGACAGAACCAAAACCCATTTCTCCGGGAATAGGGCCTCCTTGAAATAGTATGGGCCTCTCAGGGTGAGAAGAGATGGACCCATTTGAGGAGATAGGATTCTTAACCTGATACATCTTCTGCTATAAAGCTTAGTCAGTAAGCTTGAATGCCGAATCAAAAGTTCAGAAAAAATGCAAAAAACTTGAGAAACAAGAGCAATTAAATACACAAAATTGTAACCCTCCATGCATTGGCCAGACCCAACTAAATTCATGGATCTTAACAGAAGGTCCTCAAACATACACGAGTTTGAGCATTGAAGAATCTCACAGAAATGCAAGGAGCAAACATATAAGGAATGCATGTGGCTCGAACTTCTAGAGCTGTAGCAGCACCAATTCTTTTCACCAGAATAGGATCCCTGCATAAATCGATTACGAAATATAAGCAAATTCAATGCCCAAAGCAAATGAGGACATTTCAATGTGTATACACTGGGTAAACAAACCCCTGTTCTAATACATAGGTTTCTACAGCTTTACTCGCCTGCTTGCCAAGTTTTCCCTTTTTGCCTGTCATGACACTCAGACGTATGCCCTAGACGGACGGGTGGACGGCCATAGCAGTATAGCAGACTGGAGAAATGCAGGGATGAAAATGCTGGAGTTTACCAGAAGCTTCCAGAATTGTTGGGAGACATTTATCAAGGCAAATCCTTGGTAAACAAGCTCTTCTTGAGAAAGAATTTGTACTCTCTGAAGATGGACGAAGGAAGGTCTATGGCAGATCATCTAAACCTGTGTTACCGGATTCGCGTCTGGGACCCTGGATCCGGGTCCGGGTCCGGATTCTCGTCCCAGTCCGTGCTGGATCCGAGCAGGGTCCGGATTTTGACCTGTGGGTCCAGATGGATCCGTGGCCCGCGGATCCAGACGGACCCACAGGTCCAAATCCGGACCCTGCCTAGATCCCGCACGGATCGGGACAAGAAAATGAGGATCCTCGAGGATTCCATGCGGATCCGCACGAATCCACAGGGACCCGCGGCCAGCCAAGATGTAAAGTGGTAAAATTAAGAAGTTTTTTTTGCCTTTAGAAATAACTCTCGGAGCCTTTATAAAATAATTAAAGTTGGTTGAGCTTTCGGGGGCGCTGCCCCTCGACCCCGCCCTGTAGTGCGACGAGGAGCGCACAAGGGGCGCTGCCCCTTGCCCCCAAACCCCCATTTAATAATTTGGGATGGAAACTGCGCCAATAAAAGTGGGGAAAAATTAACCTTCAAGTCTTATTAGGCTCCATATAGAAGATGATGATGATGAAGAAGAGAATATCAATAAATTATTAATCCATTAGTTGAACTTCAAACAATGGTACTTGAACTGATGTTATGATTTAATTTTAATGTTTTGAATCTTTGAGATTTTGCATTGATCAGTGATCAAGCATCATAGAATCATACTATGAAATGATTTAGTTTTAGAATTATGTATATTTCTCTTATTTTTTGTATATATAATGCATATATATATATAAAATTATATATATATATATATATATATATATATATATATATACACTCACGAACCCCTACGAACCCAAACGGCAAATTTTTTTTTTCGCGAGCCTGAATCCGTCCCTGAACCCAAATCGGTAACTTAGATCTAAACGCGTTCAATATGGTGATTGCACAGTTAACATATGTTGGTGTGTCCATTAGTGAAGAAGAGCATTGTATGTTATTGCTGAGTTCTTTGCCTGATTCATGGAATCACTTGGTAATGGTTGTCAAAAGTACTACTACCCAATCTAAAATGGATGAAGTAGTTGCTACTCTTCTGTCAAAGGAGATGCGGAGGAAATCCTATGAGACGACAAAAGAGGCTCTCATTGTCCAAGGCAGATCGAAGGACAAAAGCAAGAAGAAAGACACGAAGTCAAAGTCACAGGAGAGATCCGCTACTCCTGGAAAGAAGTCCAAGGCAAGGTGTTGGAACTGGGGGCAGAAAGGTCATATCTGAAAGGATTGCAAAGAGGAGAAAAAGAAGAAATGTACTTCTGACACTGAATCTTCTCAAAGTGACGCTAATGCCTTTGTAGCAGCCTTGGCAGTGCCTGCATCCGGTGATGTATGGCTGGTTGATTCGGGAGCATCATTCCACATGACGTCTCATAAAGAGTGGTTCTCAAAGTATGAACCATATGATGGCAGAAAGGTGTTTTTGGCAAGCGATTCCACACTAGAGATCGTTGGAAGAGGAAGAGTCAAAATCCAATTCCCCGACGACAGAGTAAAGGGAATTGATGGAGTACTTCATATACCTAGTCTGGCTCGAAACTTACTCTTTGTCAACAAGTTGAATGAAGTTGGAGTTCAAGTAACATTTGTGCATGATGGTTGCAAGATGTTTTAGCTAAGGGTGAACGCATTGGAACACTATATAGATTAGATGCCAAACCCGTGTGTTGTAATAGTGTCTCTGTAAAGTCCGATAAAGTTGCTATGGCAACACATGATGTAAACTCTATGGAAGTTAAACTTCAAGCAGAGAAAATAATGCTCTGGCATTATAGGCTTGGCCATATTGGCGAGAAAGGTTTAAAAGCCTTGAAGAATAAAAACCTGGTTGAGGGGTTGATTGACTATAATCTTGAGTTCAATTTCTGCTAACATTGCATATATGGAAAGCAAAATTGTGTTCAGTTTTATTCTAGTTCTCAAAAAATCTTCTGGTTTGCTGGACTATGTTCACTCTGATGTATTTGGTCCTATGGATGTTCCTTCTTTGTCTAAAAGTCAAGATATTATGTGTCATTTATAGATGATTATTAAAGAAGAGCATTCGTTTATTTTCTGAAGAGTAAATCATAAGTGTTCAGTCGTTCTAAGGAATTTAAAAGCCTTGTTGAAAATCAGACTGGGAGAAAGATTAAATGTTTAAGAACAGATAACGGTGGCGAGTTTTGCAATGCTGATTTTGATAAGTTCTGCGTAGATCATGGTATTAAGAGGCATAAGACTACGCCTTATACTCCGCAACAGAATGGAGTAGATGAAAGGCTGAATCGATCTTTGATGGAGAGAGCGAGAAGCATGTTGGGCAGTGCTGGTTTGGAGCAGAAGTTCTGGGCTGAAGCAGTGGCTACAACATGTTACTTGCTGAACCGTTCTCCTACTGTAGCACTAGTCGACAAAACGCCTATGGAAGCATGGTCTGGTAAGAAGCCCTCGTTAAGACATTTACACATCTTCGGTTGTGAGGCGTATGCTCATGTGCTTGATGTGAATAGGTCAAAACTGGATAATAAAGCTATGAAATGCATTTTCATTGGCTACGACATTGGTGTGAAGGGATACAAGTTATGGAACCCGATCACTGAAAAAGTGTTGTACAATAGAAGTGTTGTACAATAGAAGTGTTATCTTCCGTGAGATGAAACCTGTCTCAATAGATCCGCAGCCAGAGAAGACAGAAAAAGGAAATGTAGCAGTTGAAATCCCTTTAGCTTCTAAAAGGGAGGTGTTACAAACCCCAAATGTGCCTGAGAATGAGGATCCGAATACGCCTGAAGATGAGGAGAGCTCTCACGGTTCTGAAAGTTCAGAAGAACACGAACAAGAACCCCATGAATCTTCACCGCGGGAAGTGAGGAGATCTATGCGGGAGAGGCGACAACCCAATAGGTATGGCTATTCACCAGAGAGCTTTAATTACTCAATGCTGAAAGTTAATTGTGTCTATGCTTTTCTTACAGATGCTGATGAGCCTAGGACTGTGAAAGAAGCTATTAATATGTGAGATTCAAACTCTTGGTTGGAAGCAATGAATGATGAAAGTAAGTCATTGGAGAAAAATGAAACCTGGGATCTGGTACCCTTGCCTAAAGATAGAAAACATGTGGGTTGTAAGTGGGTATTTAAGAAGTATGGTACAGCTGGCAATATTGACAAGTACAAGGCAAGACTGGTTGCAAAGGGGTATTCTCAAAAAGAACGGATTGACTATGGAGAAATATTTTCTCCTATAGCCAAGCTGATGTCCATTAGATTTTTGTTGTCA
Organism: Thuja plicata; assembly: GCA_018584345.1. Taxonomy (NCBI): domain Eukaryota; kingdom Viridiplantae; phylum Streptophyta; class Pinopsida; order Cupressales; family Cupressaceae; genus Thuja; species Thuja plicata. The sequence goes on along the minus strand of MU225970.1, from coordinate 175,215 downwards.
CTTGCAGCAGCGTACGACTTTGAGATTGAACAGATGGATGTGAAGACAACATTTCTTCATGGTGATCTTGAAGAAGAAATTTATGTCCCAGCCAGAGCATTTTGTGGAAAAAGGTAAAGAACATCTGGTATGTAAGCTTAAAAAGTCTCTCTATGGTTTGAAACAATCACCCAGAATGTGGTATCAAAAGTATGATACATGTGTTTTATCTTTGGGTTTTATGAGATCTAAATCTGATCACTGTGTGTACTATAAAATTGAAGATGATCGAATACTTATTTTTGCTCTATATGTAGATGATATGTTGTTTATAGCCAAATTATGAGGGAATGATCTCAGATTTAAAATCTCAGTTGTCCTTGAAGTTTGAGATGAAAGATTTGGGGGCAGCGAAATTTACTCTGGGGATGGAAATTAGAAGGGACATGGCTAGTAGGAAACTTTGGCTCTGCCAAAGCAAATATATTACCAATTATCTTGAGAGGTTCAATATAATTGGAAGCAGCAAGTAGTTTTAGTATTGCAAGGAACAAAACTATCAGTTAATGACAGTCCAAAATCTCCGGATGAGATTAAAGACATGAAGCGGATACCTTATGCAATGTTGTTGGCATCCTCATGTATGCAATGGTCAGTACTAGACCAGACATTGCCCAAGCAGTGGCAGTATTGAGTCGGTTTATGGCAAATCCGGACAAGCCACATTGGGATGTTGTGAAAAGAGTACTTACATATTTGAAGGGTACGTCACAATACGCATTATGCTATCAAGGTAACTCAGCTAGATCAAATAGATCAATTAGCTTTGAAGGTTATGTGGGCGCTCATCGGGCTGGGGACATTGACAAAAGAAGATCCACCAGTGGATGTGTTCATGGTGAATGGTGGTGCTATCAGCTGGATGAGAAAACGGAAGACTGTAGCCGCGTTATCAACAACTAATGCAGAGTACATGGCATCTACTCATGCATGTCAAGAAGTCGTTTGGCTTGAGCGTTTGTGTTTTGATGTTGGTTTTGATGCAGGACAGGTTACTATCTTTTGTTTACTATTGTGATAGCCAGAGTGCAATGTGTTTGGTGAAGAATCCTACTTTCCATGCCAGACCACTTTGTGCATGACATGGTTGAAGATCGAAAGGTAAAGCTTGAAAAGGTTGAGACTCACGAGAATGTTGCAGATGCATTGACCAAACCCGTGAGCACGGTTAAGTTCAAATGGTGCACAAATTCGATGGGGCTTAAAGCCCTTGACTCCCAGTAGCTTGTTTACCAACTTCGCAGATATCAGTAAGTACTTCGTCAATTGGGAGATTGTTGAAGAACGAATGTGCCTCATACGTACTGATTCCGCAAAGGAGAGAGCAGAGGTGTGCGGGGGAAACTCACCGTACAATGAGTCCATCGTACAGTGGTTGCTCATCGTGCAGTGAAGCACTGTATGGTGAGACCACCGTATGGTGGTTGCTCATCGTGTGGTGAGGCCCATACATAAATAGAGCCCCACAGATAGCACTCACCATACGGTGCTACCCGCAGTGTATCACCCACCGTGTAGTCATGCCCACACATAGTTCTACGGTGACTGTCGGTTGGACAAGTGGCAAGGCTGAGTTTGTTAACTATTTTGTGAAGTGACGGTTGACATACCAAATTCCATAACAAATTGCAGTGTATATAAATCACTGCAGAATTTGTTAGGAATTGAAGTTGGAAAAAGTTGGATAGATTGTAACACAATCTGAGCCTGTGCAAAAGGTCTGTTGTCGAATGTATGTAACATTGCTTACTGTAAAAGACACTCGGTTTTTTGGTGTGTGGGTTTTTTTCCCGAAAGGGTTTTCCCACGTAAAATTTTGGTGTTTCTCTGTGTCTTGTGTGCTTGTTGTTTTCTATGTTCTTGTTTTCCTGTTTAAATGCACATCTTAATGTTCTACAACTGATTTAAAGGTTGTTCTTGCTTACTTCCCCTACGAATTTGGCGTTAGGAAGGCATTTCTGCACTATAGCTTTCCTTACAAATTGTGGGTGTGAAAACTGAGTATTAAATGATTTTGAACAGAGTGCCCTAAATTTCAATGAAATTGTTTGGAGACACATGATATATGCTTACTAAAGTAGTTTGAGACTAGAAACCAAACAGTGCAAACTTGTAAAGTAGCATATTATTCAACTCAGAAGTGGATCTAAAAGTGTATGGCTCATTTTACCTTATGTTCACCTCTTTTAAAAGAATGTCTTTTATTGGTAAGGTGATTTTTTTTAGGAAACAGTTATCCTATTGTTATCCTGTGATTTTAATACGATAGCTTACAGTGCTCCTGGAAAACAAATATGTAGAGTGAGATGACATAAACAAGCTCATTTTAATTTATTTTTCTTTCCGAAAACAGGGCAGGTGTGCCGCACAAGGGCATATATCATGGTTCCTTACCATAATCATATAGCATGCTGGTACCACATATTTGAGATTAACATTTGTTTATGTTTCTTCTATTCAAGCCATTATTTTTGTAACAATCTAAAACAACTCAATAACAATTATTGCAAATTACTTTTATAACATTTTTTATTCAAATATGTTATACCTAATGTTGCACATGCACTCTAAAGTATAAGATACATTCCAATGTACTCGTTATGTATGCATTCAAATATACATTAAGCTTTAGAGCTTGATATGCATAATATGTATAATGATAGCTATGTACATGATGATTAAAATAATTGAGAAAACAAAACCTTTTGGAAAAGAAGCAAAAACTTTACTGAAACCAGCATCCTGATGCTCCCCTTTTTACAGTTCTTGCAAGCCAAGGAACTCCTTAATCCTGTTCTGACAAAAGCTGAGGACATCTTGCACTAACTCTGTGACCTTGTCCAAACAAAAGCTGAAGCTGTGGGCATCCCGCACTTACCCCGCAGGCCAGAAAACCTTGCGAACCTTGCGAAGGAAATCCTTCAAATAAAACCCCAGGGCATCCCGCACTTTCACCTGTGCCCACACAATCGTTTCGCCAGGAAGCCCGAAAGCTTGACATTTAAGGAATTGAAGCAGCTCCCAAAACTTTTCCAGGCAAAACTCTGAAACACGGATCCCTATTGTGCCAAAGCGTGCCGCTATTTGGCATATAACAAAATGGAGATGGCTAAAAGATTGACTCCAAATGACGCCGCATGTATCTAATGTCTTCCGTCCTAAACCCACTACAACTCCTTTGATCAAATCAACAGCATTCCGCACAACAAAACGGAGAAAGCAAAACATTGTACTCAAAATCTTTCCCATAACCACAGTGCCGGTGACAGCAAGAATCTTCAGCAGATTACAAGCTTGACGTAGCACCAAGCAAACGACGGAAACAAATAGACAGGATACAATCTTTCCCAAACCCACAACGCCTTTAATTGCAATAACGCCAAGGTAGCCAAAAACGCCCCTGTGGTGGTTATTTTGGTCTCCCGCAACATTTTCACGCGACCCTCCTCTGTTTCCACCTCTGAAAACGTCCTTCCCACCCTCACTTACAGGGATTGTGTCACAAATTTCAAGCTTCCCATTGACACCTCCTTTCCATATATTATAAGTTTGACGCAGCACAAAACAAAAGACCAAAACAATCACAAACTTTTCTTTACAGGGATCCATAACCCAGTCCACAACATTCAATATTCTCTCCCATAACCAATCTGAACCTTTCTTCCCACCGGAACCAGGATTTTTGGGTGTTTGGTGAGAGGCGTTTGGTAAAGGGAAAACTAGAGGAGGGTTGGTTCTTCTTACTCCAATATCTCTGAGAGCTCGTGGCGGTGGCGGTGGCGGTGGCGGTGGCGGTGGAGGAGCCATGTTTGCTTCTCCTGGGCCTGCAAATATTGTTAGGTGGTTGAGCTGCAATATTGGTGGAGGCGGAGCACCATCACGATCGATACCCACAGATCTCACACCTTCTCGCACAAAAGGAAAATAGTCAGCACTAGAATATCGTCTTTCCAGTAGCGGATTTCTCAAACTGGCGAAGAAATTCTCCATTCTTCTGTTATAAGTTGGGAGTCTCACAATCACTCTCACTGCGGGCACTCCCGCTTTTCTCAATACCCACAACCTTCTACCTTCCAGAGACCACGGCACGCTTCTGTGAAAAACCACATGCAAAGGCATGAAGACTTCTGGACTCAACTGCTTGCTTTCAATTTGTTCGACTGCGTCGTCGATGCGCAGATAGCCATGAGCCTCGTTAAACGTGTTCTTTATGGATTCCTGGGTAAATCTCAGGTCCTCTGCGCAAAGATACAGGGGAGCCATCGGCTGTGATCGTTGATGAAAATGATTTGAGTTGGCTTTACGACAGACTGCAATTTCTGTTTCTTTTTTTAATGGTGGAAGCGACCATCGAAATGGTAGCCTGTTGCATCGGATCCGTAAGGAAGTGGATGTATGTGGGAGTACAGTGTACACCTTTCATGAAATGTACCTTGGGAGAGCGTATATATTAAGGTTTTAAGGACTCTGTACGAGGATAGCTTTACTAGGTTTTACAATGGTTAAAGGAGTGATTTGGAGCAATTTTATTTTCATGCCTAAAAAAATTGGGAATCGCTCCCTATAAAACCTAATATATATACACTCTACATTTCATGAAAGATCCTGTACTTTCATATATATTGTATTGTTGGATAATGATGCAAATATGGAATTGAAAATAGAAATAGTAATGTCAAATATGTATTTGGAGTTTTTAGAAAGAGTCTCTAAATTAGTTATAGTGATTTTAGTAAATTTGTATAGATGACACTTTGGATGATGCATATATGGAATTGAAAATAGAAATAGTAATGTCAAATATGTACTTGGTGTTTTTAGAAAGAGCCTCTAAATTAGTTATAGTGATTTTAATAAATTTATATATATGACACTTTAGATACTTTAGAAGTTTCTTTATTGGTGATGTGTGATGCAGTGAACTGTTGTGTTTTTAGAAGCAGCTACCTTTATAAAAGACTGTCTTCTTTGTATTGTTTATGTATATCCAAATGTAACTTCTATATTGAGGTGTGATGTAATAAAAATATTTTGGTTTGTTAAATTTCATTTTGTGTTTTGTACTAGATTTTAAATTACTTTGTACACTATACCCCACATACATCCCATGGTTTTTTTTTCACTTTTCTTCATTCATTTACATGCATTAAATTTGGATCAAATCAGATTTCAAATAAAAATTTATTTTATTTCCTTTTTAATTGAAAAAATATATATTCATTAAAAGAAAAATAATATATAATAGAAAATAACAACTTAGCATAAGCATTTCCAAATCAAAAATATTGAGCAACAACAATACAAGTGAATTGTATTAGCAAGACAGGTTACAAGTTGCAAATTGAAAGAAAATTAATTTTCTCTAAGAGTACAAAGTATATGTTCTTTTGTAATGATATTTAATATATCTTAAGTAGAGATTCATTGTGAAGTTTAGCTATAACTTCCAATAAGGACTACACTCATGATAGTTGTGTTTGGAGCTCTAACTTATTATTGTGATCCTCTTTCAAGACTTTAACAAGTATTGCCTACTGTAAAATAATTTTATTTTATTTTTGTTAACTCGAAGGTATCCCTGCATTGCTGCAAAATAATATTAGAGAGTAGCTCATGCGTTGTCACTTCCAATGGAGGCAAAGTATTAGAAAAGATAGATTTACCTCGGACCATCCAAACAAGGATGCATTGATGAAAAGATTTAGAGATCATGTTTTGTGAGCAATGCAGCTCTAGAAGAGTCAATTTCCATTTTAATTTTCTACTAAATAAGGCGAAATAAGAGCCATGATTATTTTCCATATTTGTTGAGTATGCTTGCAAGTCCAAAAAGCATGTTTAATAGTCTCTAACTTGTGACAGAAAGAGCATTTGATGGAATTATTGGGAAAAAAATGAGACATTCTCCCATAGAGATTGTGTTGGTATGTGGCGATTGATCATGTTGTTGGGCTTAAATTTTGGTGATGTTGTCAGCCTCGATTTCCCCCCAAATCAATTAATGGGGGAGTGTAGGGGGTCTCAGAGGACGACAACCTCGGTGGAAGGTCGAGTGAGGAGCCCACGATAGGGGTCTAGGGTGAATGCTTCCAACAAGGGTTGCTAGGGGTAGCACCCCTAGCTGGGGGCTTTCGGGGGCAACACCCCAAAGCAAAAAATACTTATTATTTAATAAAGTCCAGTTGACTATTCTTTTGGCATGTAAATCGAGCTTTATAAACCACCTCAATGGCCTATAGATAAGTGGTTGTGTAATGTCAAAAAAAACATATTTTAATTTACTCTTTATTATATAATAGAAAAGAAGTGGATGAGTATTTCTTTGGTGGATGCAGCCCGCATTGGGTAAACCATGTTGAATGTTCGTGTTATTGTGTTTTGTTATTTTGCCTCTCTTATTCTACGTTATATTTTGAAATTGTTTATTGCTCTGCTTTGCCTTAAAACTGTAACAAAATTAATAATGAATAATCTTTTATGCTAAACATTAAGGTGTGGCCTTGACTTTAGCTTTCCATACTATAGAGCTCAAGTTGAACCATTTGGATTTAGGCCAATTCAAGCTCCATTTCAGATTTAGTCTTGACTGGATATGGATCACAAGGAGGATTTTAAGTAAATAGGTTTGAAAGGGAACTTGTCAAGATTATAGCTTGGACAAGTCACCTCCAATCTTTAAGGAAGTTGCATGAAATGAGAAAGAAAAAATTAATTACAAATTGAAAGGAAAAATATCTTGCGCCCTATTAATTTCATTGATATGAACTTTGGACGATTTAAAGTCAATCTTGAGTTGCAAGTCATTTTTTGAAGTTAATAATGTGAACTCCCATAAGTCCATAAATCTCATAATGCCCTTTTGGATAGAGGTTTTCTATGTAATTGAGAATTAGTAGCAAGAGGTTGCTCTTGCAAATTTATCAATCTATTCCACCAAATGGAAGAAGTTGAAAACTAATTTTATAAATAAGATCTTGTCCTTTCCATTCAAGAATAGAAGACACTACTTGTCAAGTTTTTCATATGCTTGAAAATTGACTAGAGGCTTGAGGTTTGAAGTACTTATCCATAAGGACATTATCTTTCCATCGAACCCCTTTCCATACATTATTGCCTTTGGCAATAGTAATGTGATGTCTAGTAAGAGACTTGCATGGCTTTGTACAATGAAAAGATCTACTAATCCATTTGTCAATGAGGCAAATCTCTTTTGTGAAGGGATCAATCACTTCTAGACCTCCTTTTGTTTTTGGTTGAATGTAATAAAGCGATGAAGCAATTGGTTGCCCCTTCTTTTTCTTCCATTTTCTCCATTGAAAATCTCAATTAATAGATTTAGCTTATTATAACAGCTTCTAGAAGGAATCTAGCATGATGAGATATAAGCATGACTTGCAATAAGGACTTTGTTAGCAATTCAAATACGTCCAATCATATAAAGAGACTTGTTAGACCAAAACTTAAACTTGTTTTTCAGTTTTTTGATGAACCACTTCCACATTTCATACAGGGAAACTCATGTCCCAAAAGGGATGGCAAGGTATCTTGATATTAGACCATGGTTGTTGAAATTCTATTGTGGGGGAACCCAAGACCGTGGTTGATGAGCTGAAGTCATGCAAATTTTGATTTTATGAATAGAGAGTTGAGATTCAAATGCAAAACAATACAAGTCTAAGACATCAAAGGTATTACTGAGTTCTTCTTGAGAGTTTTAGATGAATAATAAACTATCATTGGAGAAATGGGAACTGAGAGCAATTTTATTGTTAGTAAAGAAATACCATGAATGAGATTCTGCTTCTTAGCAGGATTTAAGAGATATCCAAGTGCATCAGTTGTAAGAACATAGAGGAATGGAACTAAAGGACAATCTAGTCTTATCATTAAGATTATGACAAAAGATGTTGCTTCAAGGACATAAATTAAATGATTGCAGGTTGTGCACGTTTGAGACCTTGAAACAACACATGAACCATGTACAACACAATTGAATTGTTTTATTACAATGTCTCAAAGAGAATAACATCAAATGGGATGCTATGATAGCATATCCTACACAAAATCATTTTTCTGAGCAAGCTTTACAGATAGTCAAACAAATAATCTACACTATCATATTCTCTAGATTTGTGCTACTGTTGATGATTGATGTGTGATTCAATATAGTTGAGGTGGTTGACAGAATGCTTCAAAGAAGTGGCATCTCAAGGAAAGAATTGAATCCATTGTAGAAAATACATAATTGGTTTGTCCAAAGATGTTTGATAAATTTCAAAGAAAATGCATGCACGACATTGGAGCTTTGGAACGTAGTATGGACAACCATCAAAATGAACTGCTTGCATTGACACCCATGCAAATTTGTGGAAGCATAGAAAGGTGTCTAACTCTAAAGAATTCAATAAAGTGCCTCAAAATAAATGTCATTTCATGGAATGCAATGATTGTATGATCTACACATAATTGACTTTTTGTAAAGGTTTTAAAAACTATCAAGAAAATGAAGGTAGCAAGGCCAGCTTAGAGACTTGAAGAAATCCCTCAAAAAAAATGGCATCTCAAGGTTAAATATAATGATGACAGAGTGTATGCTTAGGGACAAAATGACTCAAGGAAATATCATTCTCAAATATGGGAGAAATGGTTATATTTTGAGGAATGCAACCAGGAAAGCTAGATTGATATAGACATGACTATGATTACAATGGCCATGATTTCTATTGTGTAGATCAGAATTTTGATCATGGTGTTTGTAATTTTGAATGTGATTTTGATCACAGTGGCCCTTCTCTCAGTCAAAGTTATGAGTTAGCAAGGTTTGTGCTAAGTTTCAAGATCTTTCGTATGGTAAGAGAGCAACTTTAATGAAGAAAAATGACAAAGAAATAATCCAAATGTAGCATCTGAAGAAGAGGATATTATATATGATATGTACCAACTTGTACAAATAAATGGTTTTTGCAAAGAATCTCTCAAAACCTTTGGAATAATGCATCGTTGTTGTGTCCTAATAATGTAATCTTTGTTTGTGTTTTGTTGATAAATGAGGGCAACACATACTTTAAAAATATGGAGTGCCATATGTTGTTGATCAATAACCATCCATGGTTGACCTTTGTATTTGTGCATGCATGTTTATTTGGTTCTTACAAATTATATGTGAAGGTGGCAGGGTATGATATTAAATGAGACAATCTGCAAATGGAATGGGTACATTGTTGTCGAAATTATAGATGATGATTTGTCTCAAGTTAAGAAATGCATAAAATCAAGCTTCAATCATAATGTGGAAATAGTGAAAGAATATTCTTAATAGGACATTATGATTCAAGTGAGTGTTAAGCTTCTTTCAAATCTTGAAGTGACATGGATTCCTAAAATATGTATGGAATTCATTCATAGGGAAATATTGATCATCATCATCCATATTTCCATCTTTCCTTCATACGTAGGCAAATCTGCTCTTGCCCTTGTATCTCCACTCTTTATGGCTTTTGCAAACCTAGCCATCCTTAGATCTTCAGGATCTAATTGTTCTTCCTCTTGGGGTACTTCTTCTTCCTCTCCTCCTTCTATTTCCTCATCCAGTTTGATGCTTTTATCCCTCTTCTCTAATGCTGAGATTCTCTCCATCATTATTTTCATCATCTTGTCCTTCTCATTGTTCTCCTTCTCTTTTTGTTTTAATGTTGCCTTCAACTTCTTGTTATCTGCCAACTGCTCTTTGACTATCCTCGTCAACTCCATGTTTGTCATCCTTTCTGGTAACTCTTCGTCTCCTTCAAACATGGTTCCTGATCTCCTTGACAAGTTGGATCAACTCAAGTGCTTCTCCTCAAAGGATACTTCAACTCCAAGGGCTAACTAAGGATCCAATTTAAAAAAGTTCTCAAGACCACTCCCAAAACCCTTCCACAAGACCCTACCTAGGCTTTGATACCCCGTGATGCAAAGGAAAGGGTGGTGGACTTATAAACAACAAAGGATAGCTATAAACTTGAAAGAGCTACTATGGTTTCCTAAGCCCTTGAAGGTTTCAAAGAACTCAAATGCACAAGGATCCTCCCAATCAAAAAATGGTGTTAGATATGGTATCTTTAGATTGTATCAGGGTGGATTCAAGTGGTTTTGTGGTTCCAAGTACAACCCAACACTCTTAGCCCTTCAAACTTCTCCAAACTGCCACTAGGCCTAATAGCTTGTCTTGTAGCCCTGCAACGATGGTAAATGGCACTTATCTTTGCAAATTTCCAAAGGACTAACCAAATAAATTATATTTTCTTATACCCATTTTCCCTTACTATAATATACTAAAAGCATACTATGGACTCCTTTGGACCATATATGACTGTCTACACACTGTGGCTTCAAAAATGCATAAAAAGACCCAAAATAACAAAGAAACCATATGCTCCTTGTACTCCCACGACTCCAAACTCTGAAAAGTGTCTTATTATGTCTTAAAATGACAAAATTCCAAAGGAATTAGACTCAGGCCTTCAATAACATGAAAATCCCCAAAATCGTATTCCAAACCCTTGTTTCTAGGGCTTCTTAAATATATACCCTCCAATCACTTCCAGGTTCATTTGGTGATGGATTCACCTTGTATTCAATATATTAAGACACTTCACAACATAAAATACCCCTTCCCTTCAACCCGATCTTCTATTGTTGTAGCATACCAAGCACCTTGCTTGTGTTCCTTGTCTTAACTCAACTATGATCACTCCCTCTTCCTATTACCTATTCATCAAATCATTAGATTCATAATATAAATGTTAGATTTGGTCATTATATTAATTTTAGGCCTTTAATTTCATGTAATGATTCCCACCTTTGTTAGACTCCAATCAAAACAATGAGTTAATAACACTCAAATGGTGACAGTGTTGTAACAGTGAATTGAAATGGATTCAAAATAATACAAATATCATATAAATTATTTCAAAAAGATAAGGAGAGACTCTTAAATCATCAGTAAATCAAATCCTATTGATTATCAATCAAAAAGCATTCAAAACATCACAAAATCCTTGCAAAATTCTGAAATTTGTATTTATTCTCTGTAACAGTCTGTACCTTCTAGCCTCTCTCAACAATGGATTATTTTTGTCATTAAAAATGACCTTCCCCAAACTTCCATAACCTCTTTTGACTGGTTTGATGGATTAGTTTAAGGATTTTAACACTAAAACTTAACTTCCCTCCATAATGTTAAACTAGCCGTTATATTTGAAAATATGAATTTTAAACTTTTTTAAAATGACTTAAAATTGATTAACTTATAAACTATGAACTCTTACTGTCCTCCAACACCTTGGAGACTTATTCTAAACACTTCTAACTCCTAAACAAACCCTAAACAATCCTTGACACCCCTGGACACTATTGGTCCACTTACAAAGCATATTAGCCCTTTTTGGACAGTTACAAACACATGTTATTTTTAAAAAAATCATTATAGGCTTTAGAACTTCATAGTTGATCTTCTTTGATGTTTGGATCTCTCCTTTAATCATCGGTGTCTTCATGAAAGTCTTGGCTTCTTAATGGTTTCTCCTAGGTGCCCTGCACCATACTCCCCTCCACTATAAGAACTGTTGTCCCAAGAGTTATAGGTGTTCTGCTTCTTGACACCCTGTCATATCTCTACTTGATCATTATGCTTTAAATGGAGTACATAATATCCCAATGTGATCTTCTTTCTCTGCAACCAACCCGTACTTTCACCACAAAATTTGTTAGAAGAAAAATAGTGGTTTGTTGACTGTCCTTGTTGATGACAGTGTTGTTTGAATGTCTGCATTGCAGAACTCGAGATAGACCTCATTGGTCTCTATCCTATCACTTATGTACCTTCAACTTCGTGACCTCTAATAGGACACTTCATTATCCCAATCAGGATAAAGTTCTAATCCATTAGTCCCTTCTTCTTAGGATTGTCCTGCCCTTCTTCAATCTGCACTTTCTCTTCTCTAATCCAACCAGTATCATGTTGCTCCTTCCACTTGACTTCTTTACCAAAACACAAAACTATGGAAGCAAATTGTCTTCCCAATAAAGGACTCAACCTATGCCTTTTCTCTCCTTGATGGACTAGATAGGTGTTTGAGTACCCATCATGTACAACTCTTCTTGAACACTGTCATGACATACCAAGGATTAAATGACCACAAAACATATGCCTAACATCACACAAAACCCTGTCATGATACCCTCTAATAGAAAACTCAATCATAACTTGATCCTTAATCAATGAATTCTGGTTTGTATCAACCCAAGTTGCATAATAAGGACTAGAATGTGGAAAAACTTTAAAATGCAACTTGTTAACAATCTCATATGAAACCAAATTGTGACATGTACCTAAATCAATGATGAGTTGGCATACCTTCCCTTGGATTAAACAATTGGACCTAAAAATTCTTGGATTGTGTGGTTGTCCTCTTCCCACTAGAAAACATTCTCCTTCCTCTAGTAGTATTAATGTAGGTTCATGTTGTTCTTCCTTTCTTGTCTCTTCTTCCACCAAGTTAACCCTCCTATCTCTACCATTGTCCTCATTCCACTTAGGACATCTAAAGGATTGATGACCTACTTCATTGCAAGTAAAACATCTTCCTGTAAACATTACACTTCCTCTTCCTCCACTTATTCCTCCTCTATATCCCCCTCTTCGTCTTTATCACTGTTATTCTAAAAATTAGTGGTAACTCTACCACCTCTTCCTCTCATAGAAGACCCTCCTCTTGCACTACTTTGTCTTTCTTGCTTTCTCTTTATCTTCTCCTCAGCTTTTATGGCCAATTTATAACACTCCTCAACTGATCTAGGGGTACCAAGACTAAGTTCATCTTGGATATTAAACCTAAGTCCCCCCATGTACCTTGCTATATTCTCTTCAACATCTTCCTTGTGACTAACCCTTATGTCCAACTTACGAAACTCTTCAGTGTACCTTTGTACATCCATGTCTTTCTGCTTAAGAATCTGCAACTTCTTGTATAGTTTCACCCTATAATCATTGGGAAAAAATTTTGCCTTCATCTTATCCATCATAGTGTACTAATATGTGGTCTTGGGCTTTCCATTCTTCCATATTTCTACTTGAACACAATCCCACCATAGTAGAGCGTACCCCTTCAACTTTGACTTTGTTATCTTCAACTTATGACTCTCTTCAACATCCTCATATTCAAAGAAATTTTCAACGGCATTGAGCCAATCTATCAACTCTTCATCATCCATCTTTCCTCCATACATAGGCAAATCTACTCTTGCCCTTATATCTCCACTCTTTATGGATTTTTTAAATTTATCCATCCTTAGATCTTCAGGATATAATTGTTCTTCCTCTTGGGGTACTTCTTCTTCCTCTCCCTCTTCTTTTATTTCCTCATCTAGTCTCTTCTTCTATTTCCTCATCTAGTCTGATTCTTTTATCCCTCTTCTCTAATGCTAATAGTCTCTCCATCATTGTTTTCATCATCTTGTCCTTCTCATTGTTCTCCTCTTTTTGTTCTAATGTTGCCTTCAACTTCTTGTTATCTGCCAACTGCTCTTTGAATATCCTTGCCAACTCCTTGTTTGTCATCCTTTATGGTAACTCTTCTCCTCCTTCAGACATGGTTCATGATCTCCTTGACAAGTTGGATCAACTCAAGTGCTTCTCCTCAAAGGACACTTCAACTCCAAGGGCTAACTAAGAATCCAATTTAACAAAGTTCTCAAGACCACTCCCAAAACCCTTCCAAAAGACCCTACCTAGGATTTGATACCACTTTATGTAGAGGAAAGGGTGGTGGACTTATAAACAACAAAGGATATCTATAAACTTGAAAGACCTACTATGGTTTCCCAAGCCCTTGAAGTTTTCAAAGAACTCAAATGCACCAAGGTTCCTCCCAATGACAAATTGTGTTATATATGGTATCTTTAGATTGTATTAGGGTGGATTCAAGTGTTTTTGTGGTTCCAAGTACAACCCAACACTCCTAGCCCTTCAAACTTCTCCAAACTACCACTAGGCCTAATAGCTTGTCTTGTAGCCCTGCAGCGATGGTAAATGACACTTATATTTGCAACTTTCCAAAGGACTGACCAAATAAATTATATTTTCTGATACCCTTTTTCCCTTACTATAACATACTAAAGGAATACTATGGACTCCTTTGGACCATATATGACTGTCTACACAATGTGGCTTAAAAAATACATAAAAAGACCCCAAATAACAAAGTAACCATATGATCCTTGTACTCCCATGACTCCAAAGTCTCAATAGTGTCTTATTATGTCTTTAAACGACCAAATTCCAAAGAAATTAGACTTGGGCCTTCAATAACATCAAAATCCCCACATTTAGTATTCCAAACCCTTATTTGTAGGTCTTCTTGAATCTATACCATCCAATCACTTCCAGGTTCAATTGGTGATGGATTCACCTTATATTCAATATATTAAGACACTTCAAAACATAAAATACCCCTTCCCTGTAGCCCAATCTTCTACTGCTATAGCATACCAAGCACCTTGCTTGTGTTCCTTGCCATAACTCAACTGTGATCACTCTCTCTTCATGTTACATGTTCATCAAATCATTAGATTCATAACATACATGTTATATTTGGTCATTCCATGAATGTTATGTCTTTACTTTCATGGAATGATGCCCACCTTTTTTAGACTCCAATCAAAACAATGAGTTAATAACCCTCAAACGGTAACAGTGATGTAACAGTGAATTGAAATGGATTCAAAATAATACAAAGATCATATAAATGATTTCAAAATGATAAGGAGTGACTCTTAAATCATCAGTAAATCAAATCCTATTGATTAACAATCAACAAGCATTCAAAACATCACAAAATCATTGCAAAATTCTAAAAAAATAATTTATTCTTTGTAACAGTTCGTACCTTCTAGCCTCTCTCAACAATGGATTCTTTTTGTCATTAAAAATGACCTTTCCCAAACGTCAATAACCTCTTTTGATTGGTTTAATGGATTAGTTTAAGTATTTTAACACTAAAACTTAACTTCCCTCCATAATGTTAAACTAGCCGTTATATTTGAAAATATGAATTTTAAACTTTTTTAAAATGACTTAAAACTAATTAAATTATAAACTATGAAATCTTACTGTCCTCCAACACCTTGGAGACTTATCATAAACACTTCTAACTCCTAAAAAACCCCTAAACAATCCTTGACACCCTTGGAAACTATTTGACGCAAGGGCAGATGGCAGGAGGGGCCAAGGGCTCTCACCACTTCCAAACAACTTGCAAAGACAATGCGGAAGCAACAACAACATAGCGAGAGAAGAAACAATAGAGATCATTTTCATTAATTGATCAAACTCATTACATGTCAGGTTGTAAGGCCTTCTCAGTTTGGGCCATATACATTTAATGAATTACATATTGATCTTCATACATGCGAGGTCACAGACCTGCCTTCCAGATATCTCAACCCTTAATCTTCTATCCAATTCTGATATCCAAATCTTATTCTCAAACTGCTACCTAAAACTAAGAACATAGAAATAAATATATACAAGAGTCCACCAGAAAGGTCGACACTCAAATCCATAAGTGAGACCCAGATTTAGGTCCACCCAAATCCCAAGAGAGACCCCATATTAATTAAGCCATGAAAAATTAAATGCAGAAGTCAGCCACCAGATCCAACTCCAAAATAAACAACTCGGGCAAAGGATGACCGAGAAACAAAGTGACTTGGAAAAAGAACAACACGAGCAACAGAAACATGACTTGGGCCAAGCATACCTGAGCAACAGAAGACAAACCCGAGTGACAAAAAAATGAACTCAAAAACAAGCATGCCCAAGCGATAGAAACCCGAGCAACAGAGACCAACTCGGAACATGCATAACCAAGTGACAGAACCCGAGCAACATAGTACTTCTCAAGAAGCCTCCAAAGACACTAAAGAACAAAACAAACATCTTTTTGGTTGAGCAGGATTGCCAAGGACCCAATATTCTCCTACATCAGACACCTGGGGTTACAAGAAATGATTCCCTGAATCATGTATCAGGCCCAACCTGAAATGAATCCAACTTAGATTGAGAAATCCAAGATGAGTCCTCAATCGGTCTGTTCTTCCACTTTATGAGATACTCCATGTATTCCTTTCCTCTTGTACTTCTACTAACTATCTGTTTCTAAATCTGTTCAACTTCCTCTATCTGCTTCTTAGGATAATCATTGTCACTTCTTCATCACGTTCATGATATTCATACAAGTCTAAAATATTAAATATAGGTGATATATCCATGTCATCAGGTAATTCAACTTCATAAGCATTTCCACTGTCAAATCTTCTCAGTATTCTGCAAGTACCAAATTTCTTCATCTTCAATTTACCATATGTTCCAATAGGAAATCTACCTTTCTTCAAATGAACCATTATTGCATCACCAACTTCAAATGTTTTATGTCTTCTTGATATGTCTGCACTATCTTGTATCTAAAGAAGGAGTAAATATTGATCCAAAAAGGGTTAGAGTCATTCAACAACTATGCTTACCATCAAATAGGAATGGGATACCTTATTTCTTTGGTCAAATCAATTTTCTGAGAAGATTTGTACCTAACTTCTCAGAACTACCAGACCTATGGAAAGCCTGCTAAGTGCAAAACAAGACTTCAAGTGGAACGAAGAGGCTAGGAAATCATTTTTTGAGGTGAAGAATGTAATTGCCCAAGCACCAGTTTTAGCTCATCCTGACTTTAAAAAGGATTTTGTAATCCATTGTTATGCTAGTGAGCACACTATGTTTGGGGTGTTAGTACGAAAAAATGATAAATATGATGAAGTTCCAATTTATTTCGTGAGTGTACCCTTGAAGAGGCATTAGTTAAAATATTCTCTTACATAAAAATAAGCATTTGCAGTCATAAAGGTTGTAAAGCAATTTTTCTATTACATCCTCCATTCCCATTCCATAGTGTATGTACCCAATACCATAGTCAAAAAGCATTATCACTCAACAAGAAGTGTCTATAAACAACAGGGAAATATGGGTAGCAAAGGTTCAAGAGTTTTACTTAGAGATCAAGCCTACCAAACTAGTAAGGGGGCAAGGCCTAGGTAAATTAATAGCCGAGAACAAAGAGTGAGAAGAGGAGAGAGGCCTATTATCCTTGCTAGTAAGACTATAGGATGTCTAGTTTTCAGATATTGTATACTATCGTACGTATGGCGAGTTCCCTAAACATTTGGATAGAAAAGAGAAAAGGAACCTGAGGCTTAAATCTGTGAAGTATGTAATAGTGGATGATATACTATACAAGAAGGGACTAGATTGAATGTTCATCCGGTGTGTTGATGATGATCAACAAAAGCGATTATTATAGACCTTTCATAATGAATCTTGTGGAGGACATTACTCATCCACTATCACGACATTTAAAATTCTTAGGTATGGTTACTATTGGCCGAGGATGTTCAAAGATGCTTACAAGTGGGTAATCTAGTGTGAAAAATGCAAATTGTTTGGTGGAAGTCCTCAATTGGCACCACTCCCTCTCAGACCTCTCATCATAGAAGAACCTTTTAACACTGGGGTTTAGATTTCATAGGGCTTCTGAATCCATCATCCAGTGCAGGTCATACCCATATCTTAAAAGGTGTGGACTACTTCAAAAAAGGGGTGGAGGTGATCCCATTCAAGAAAACTACCTCTGAAGTGGTTTATACCTTTCTGAAAGAGAATATATTATTTAGGTTTGGAGTGCCAATGAAAATAGGAGCCAAAAATGCACATAATTTTTCTTCAAGTGAATTGCAGATCTTCCGTTATGATAATGGAATACAACTCTCACTTTCATAAGATTATTTTCCACAAGGGAACGGTCAAGCCAAGTCTACCAACAAGAACCTCATTTCCATAATGAAGAAATTGGTCATGAAAAACACGAAGGATTGGCACAAGAGGCTTTACAAAGAATTGTGGGCTAATAGAACATCGCCCAAGAGAGCCTTCGAAATGAAACCCTTTGAGATGGTATATGGGACAGAGGCTCAATTATCCCTACCTTTGGAGTTGGCATCAGCTAAGTTGCAAAAAGTTGTAGAGTACGAAGTCTTTCAAAATGCTTTTAAGAAAAGGATACTTTACCTATCCAAAATTGAAGAAGAAAGGGAAAGTGTAGTGGATCATATCACTGGTCACCAAGCTAGGGTGAATAAATTTTTTGACTGAAAAACCAAGCCTAGGAAGTTTATGAAAGAGACAAGCTTTTACCCTGGGATAAAATAAGAGAACCATGTGGATCTCATGAAAAGTATGAGTCCCTATGGAAATGTCCCTTTAAAATTAGCGAGGAGCTCAGACCAAATACTTTCAAGCTAAGGTACCCTGATGACACTGAATTACCCCTTCCTTATAATGGGCAGGATTTGAAACTTTATCAATTGTAAGCAGGTTTCATCTCTCTTGTATATAGTTTTTTTTGTGTCGTAGGTTCTGGGTTTTTGGGTTTGTAGTCTAGTTGTTCTATTTGTGCAAAACCTAAGATGTTGAGTCCCTACTTAGTCCCTAATGGTCCTAGTCCCTAGTCGGAGCCACCTATTGCATGATTCTAGAATCTATCCTTAAAAATCCAAACTTGAAAAATTTTAGTCATTTTTCTCTTGCATACCTTGAACCTTCAAAGTTTGAAGTTCAAAGTTAAAGGAATCCCCGGTTCTAAGAAATATATTTTCGTTGTCTTCTCACTTGTCATTAAAATGCACTTTGCATCTGAAACCTTGAACCTTGAGAATTTTTTATTCAAAGTTCAAAGTTCAAGCGACACTTTGCCCTGCTCATGTCATCTTTAAGTCTTTTTCTCTTGTCGTCGGGTTTGTAATTGTTGAACCTTGAACTCGAACCTTGAGAATTTTTGGTTCAAGGTTCAAAGGTCTCTTTAGCTACATATTTTTATGGGTCCTAGTTGCGTTGGTCAGTATAAATGGTTTAAATCATAATGAACCTTGAACTTTGAACACCTTTTCCATGGTTCAAAGTTCAAAGTTCGATCGTGTGAAATAGGAAATTCAAAAAGCTTGTGCTAAAATCTGAAGTCATGATTGTCAAGGTTACTGAAAGGAAATGTATTAAATGCTTCATGATGAAAGCAACATGAAAGATAAAGAGTGGTGTGCGTGGGATGTATCATTCACATTGAAAGACGACGGGTGTCATTAAATCAAGGCAAGTTTCCATAAATGAAGGTACTGTTGCCAAGACATAATTTGCATTAAAAATGTTTCTTCTTCATCGTCTGTGTTCATTATGCATACGATTTATTTATTTTCACAACAAGAAGTGAAGTGGAAGCGAGGTAATTTATCTTCTCAAAAGCTGAATGCGGAAATAACGGTGAGTTTCAGAAAAACCTTCTAGCATTTTCTCAATTTGAAACTTCCTGCTCTAAATTTTACAGTTTCTAAAGCATTTTCATTATATCTTCCGTCTTCTTAGAATTCTTCCCTGGTTTAGTTATGTCTTCTTCTAAGCTAAAATCCCTAAGATAAAATAGGGCCAATCCCATAACCAACTGTCTCCCAGAGATGGGAGACAAGCTTGTATTGGATATCAATATAGGGCAGTTGATGGGTAGATTGAGGTCAGATCAATGGCAACCAAGATTGCAGAGAGTGGATTATTGGAAGCCACAAGTTTTCTTGAAGTGGTACCTTGTCTGGAGTTGGTGATGGAATGCCAAAATAGATATGACAAAGTTGAAAGGTGCATTCACACTTTTCCCAGTGATGTGTTGGTACACATCAACAGATAAGTGGTCATGGTTGATCTTAGAATTTATCCTGTTGAGACTTATGGGGATTAGACCATTTCCAAGGCCGAGGTAGATTTTGAGGAAAATAGAAAAGAATTTAATAGTACCATAGCTAAACACTAGTTATTGAAACTAGAAAAAGGAGGCTCTTGCCTACCTAGCTCTTTGAAGAAGAATCATCTAATTTATGATGTGCGGGATATGGTCAACCTGCTGAATAGGGTAAAGGGAAATCCTGACGATATTCTCTGGGAAGATTGGATGTATAACTTCATCCAGGCTATCCTAAGTGAAGGAAAATGTGTTGATTGGGCTGAGTTCATAGTAGACCAAATGCATGAAGGACCATCTCAGGCAGCTAGAGTTTCAGGTTTTTATATGACATCATATCTTTTCTATATTCTAGCTTGTTGCAGAGATTGGGAAGGGATATCTTGTGAAACATGGATGGAAGATAGGAAGATATTTAAATATTATCCTTTGTTTTAGAAGAGAGTAAATGCTAAGAATTTCATAAGGGTTCAAGATGTTTTCCTGGCTAAACTTTTCTTCGAGTTGAAAGGTAAAGGAAATCACAGAATGTCTGAAGAGGTCATTGAACTAGTAAAGGTCTATGGAAGTTTTTATATTCAATTTCCCATATTTTCTTATCTAAGGATTGGGGGATTTAGTGGAGAACCTTTAAAACTACCCAAGTATTGTTTAGACAAACTTTTGCTGGTGGACATGTGTACAGTTGGTTCAAGTTGAGAAGAAATACAAGCCCAAAAGAGGAACTGGATGTTTTTTTTCCAATTGAGCTCGGTCATTACAAGTGTAGGCCCATTCAAGGAACATCTAGTCTAGAAGCTGAACTCAAGGAGATTAATCTAAAACCATACCAAGCCAGAGGTTATTTTGATAGAAAAAGCTTTTTTACAAATCACTTTCATGTTGATGCAACGTTTCTCCATCAACCTTAACTAGAGGACTATTGGGCTAACTACATAGATGAACATGAAGTTAGAAAAATATTGTGGTTTAGGTTCACCCTATAGAAAATTGTTACCCTAAAGGTCCCAGTTGATGTTAGAGGATATGAGGCTGATGAAGATGTCTTGGAACTCAAATATGCAAAATTGGTTGAAAGCACACCTATTTCGGAGATAAATTGGAGTAAAAGGGAAGAAGATGATGTTAAAACTAGAACTCATAATGTTTTAAGAAGAACAACGCGGTGGTTAAAAGGAAGGAAGAAGAATAAGCCTAAAGGAACTAAACATTGGTGCAAAGATAATATAGTATTCTCAAAGACCAAATCTCCTCCCCCATATACTAATGTGATTGAACCATTGTCTCCTGCAAGTGAATTGGAGCTAGAAACAAAAGTCTCTCCTAAAGGGAGAGAACTTGTTCTTGTGAAACCAAATGTGAGGGTTACTCTCTTAAGGAGTAAAAGGAAAATCCATCCCACCAAAACACCTCAAATTTTGGCTGAGTTGGAAATCATTGAGAGTGAAGAAGTACAAGAAAAAGAACCAGTAATGGACAAAGCAAAAGAGAATCCAGCGACTGAAGGTGAAAATGTGCAAATAGAAGTAGCAGGGCAAGGTTCATTTTCCTTAGGTTATCCTTCAAATTTTCAGATGCCCCCAAGAAAAAGTAACACAAAGGCTCCCAATTGGCTTGAATTGTCTGTAAGTAAGAAATGCAACATTGTTCCTATTTCTACCCCAGTCAGGGATATGGTGAGTAAGTATCTTAGGAAGATTCCTAAGAGTAAAAACCCAAAAACTGAGGCGTTAATTGATGTGGATGAAGATATAGGCCATTGAATGGCATATTTTTTAAACCTGCTACTGAAAAGAATAGTGATGAAGTTACACATCAAGACTTCAATATTAAAAACATGGATCTTGGACAGGCAACCAAATCCGTGGACATGAAGGTTTTTGAGTCAAGTAACAAAAAGATTAGTCAAAGGATTTGGAAATATTAGAGAGATAAGAAAGCTCTTAAAGAGTCTTTGAAGCTTATGGCCGAGTATATCCATGCACTCTACATTCTTGAGCCTTTAGCTTTATCACAGGCATCCCCTTTAGTTGATGTCAGGTCTACCTCGAGCCATAAATTATTAGATCAAGTACAAAGAGATAGAGAAATATCTAAGACACTCTCTAATTGGATTGATAAACTCGTCGAAGATGTAGTGAACTCTATCACAAGCCTTGATCCGATGCATTAGAAGACCATTGTGGTTTCCAAGGAATTAGAGACATAAATAATTGTTTGGACAAATGAAACAAAAAAATGGGACAATGAGATTAATAAGACGGAAGAAGTTCACACCTACGGTGCAACCAAATTCCTTTCATAAAAAGCTATACCAAGAGCTGATGACAATTTTCTGTCCATAGCTAAAGTAAATATGGAGTGGAAAAATGAAATTATAGAATAGGGGATAAATGAGTTATTAGAACTCTTGAAGGAGCTCAATTTCCTCAATGGCATAATTAGCAATGGCCTCAAGTACATTGATGTGAGGCTGATGGAGAGCACAAAATATCCATAAAGGAATTCTGCTCAGGTAATTTCATCATTTAAAATCAAAATGAATGCTTTGAAGGAGACCAAGGACATAATGGTTAAAGATTGTTCTAATGTGGCCAAAGTGGATTTTGTGTTGATGATTCGCCGCAAACACCTCGAGTTCCGTAAGAGCAAACTGGATCAAGTCCAGAATGGCCATAAGATTTGGAAGCAGTGTATGAGAGCTATTAAACTACATAACCAACAAGTTATAGCTGATTTCTTGGCTGTGTATGAGGAATGAAGCATCACACAGAAATTTGCACGTGTCCATGAACAACCCAAAGATGCCACCACCTCAGATGCTTAATGAAGCATGTCAAAGATAGTTCCTAGGATTTTCTTTGTTTTAACTTAGTTGATTTTTAAGGATAAACTTCAACAAGACTTTGATAAGTTAGTTTTAAAACTGTTTATGCCCTACGTGGCTATTTATGTTAATTTTCATGACTCGGTTAGGGTTGTTTCTTTGGGATTGGAAAGACACTTTTACTTTTTGGTGGGATCTGATATATATTTATTTTTGGAAGTTTTGTTAACGGGAGCATATAAATATAATACCAATTGGTTTATATATGAGATTATGGTGTTTATCTGATCAGTTGGTCAATTAAAATGTGTATGTTTGATTTCTATTGGAATTAATGTATACGTCATTGTGATCTTTGTGTAATTTTTTCAAGCCTTTTAGTACTTCATGCAATGATAAATCTCTGTGATCATTTATGAGATCTTGTTCTCGACAACTCGAAGTCAATTGGCTTCTGGTTTACTAAATTTATGGTGATCTGTAGCAATCTATTTATACTCTTATAATGGAGTGTCAATCTCCTTTCTTGCTTTCTTGTTAAAAGTATTTCTCAAAAAAAAATCTTTCTAAATAAAAAGGAATAAAATATATATGATTTTAGAAGGTTTATGCACCTTTGATGTGGAGAGTTTAATCTTTAGGTGATTAACTCAATTGCTATTAGTAGATTTCTCCTTAATTTGGGTTAAGAGTCAATTAGTTATTCAATTTTCAGAAGAGGAAAAAACTATCTTCTAACAACATAGAAAAACTCTTATGGGAAAAAAACCCACTAAAAAAAGTGAGGAAAGTATAATACTAATCCAATGAAGAATATAACAAAAATGTACTTCTCTATAGACCAAGTTGTAAAGTCTGACAACAATTTGTTACTATGGAAATTGAACAAGGATGAATGAATTACTCTAACTTAAGGCACCAATTTATAGGAGTTTGTGAAGATGAATACTATTGTGGTCTCACCAAATAATAGGATACAAAACCACTTGGAAAAACTCATGCCTAGCTCCTTATAATGAGTTAAACCCATCGAAAATAGAAACTTAAAGTTTCTCTTATGGCTATCATAAGTCATCTCTCATGCATATCCACCTACATAATGATTTTGTCATAAACCATCATAGTTTTTGTCATGAAATCTTATGACATCTATCATAACCATCATAGATACTCTTAAAACCCTTGACAAGTGTCCAAACACCTAAAAATAGAGGATTCTAAGAGGGGATGCCTAGCTAAATTTGTCCTTTTTCTAGAGGACAAACGATAAAAGTAATTTTGACTTTACATGGTCTCTTTCACCACCATAAGTTAAATAGTTTAACCTCTTGTGTGTAAATGACAAAAGACATTAGAAAAAAAATAAATTTAAGCATATACAAGGTTAATGACACCTAATCCTAATAGATACCCATTTGGATTTTCTTTCTTCTTATTGAAATTCAACTAAGAACGACTAATGTTTTGTTGTTCTTCTTGATCCTTGAATAAATCTTAACCTCCTGATCTATATTCCTTTCATTTATTTTTCACTGTTATAATTTTGAACTCCCTTACCCTCCTCAAAAATTTATTTAATATTTATCCTCTACATCATATCAATGCCCACCTCCTTGCTAGATTCACAACCATATCCCTAATCAGATCTAGTCATGTGTTGTCCCAAACACTCCCCTAAGCAATACATATTTCTCTATTGCATAATACTATTATGTTGCCCTACCAAATTAAGAAACATTGGATCTTATGAGAAATGTAATCTCTTTCCTAACCTTTAAAGAAGTTTTCAAAATCCTAATAGATTTTTTTGTCTCAACATATCTAAAACTCATAACAAAATCATGTCAATATTTCATTCTTAAGAGGCCTCAACCTCCTTGATGAATCTCAAGGAATAAGGGTTCGACAGGCCACCATGAAACAAATTGACATTTATCCCACTATTAATTGAGAGCATTTGTACCAATTACAAATGTTTCCCATTCACTCCATTCTTTGTTGTAAACACTTCACGGTGATCATCCTTATGGAAACAATATGCCATGTCCCAATCATAGTCAATCAATTCTCTCACCTCCTACACATTAATTTTACAAAGCAAAGCAATATCCCCTTTATTTGGCATTGCAACTAAGATATGACTCTAATTACTGTGTATATGAAATTCATACCTTCATGAAATTATCTTGTTATCTAATCAATTCAACAAAGATTTAGCAAAGATTAGCTAAATGAATCAAAAATTAAAAAAAATGAGCATCTCATGGCTCTCTATCTAGGAAATAAAATAGCATGCTCTCAGCTTAAGTATCCATAATGATAGTCCTAAAATGAGAATTGAAGATATTGATTATGATTATGCCAATTTAGCTCACAAAATACTCTAAAATGCTTCAAAGATGATCACTAAACGCAAATTGAACTCAAAATAAAAGCTATTAACTCCAAATCAAAATGCCTATAGTGATGATGCTTAGCTCATAAATGTGTGTGATATATTTTGCACTCAAAATGGTCTCTATTTAAAGGATTTCCCAAGGGTAGAGGATAGAGTTGATTTAACCTTGATTAGGGTTAGGTTATGTCAATTGTCTCAAAGGTTAAGACAATTTAAATAGTGGTTTCAAATAAGGGGACAAATTGAGTGGTCAAGATGCAACTCCAAGATGTGTGATGGAGGATCAATTTGGGCTTGATCCATGTGAGCTCCATTCTTAATTCCCATTGGTTGAAATTGATTTTCCCATGTGATGGGTGAGAAAATTTAGGAATTAATTAAATGATTTAATTGAATTGTTTTAGACATGTGCACCCTTGAAGGGTTGGAATTAATTTGATTTTAACTATGCAATTAATTGATTAAAATCCATTGCACAATTATTTGATTTTATTAATCCAAAGGCTTTTGATAATTCAATTAATTCAGAATTTGCTTGATTTTCTCACTTCATTTCTATTTGATTTATCTTGACCAAATTTAGGTGTCTACAAATGCCCCTCTTTGAATCAATGTGTGAAGCACATCAATTCAAAGAAATGTCTTATGTCTGATGTCTAATTTGATGTCGATGACTGATTTGCTGATGCAACTGATTTGATTAAAAACCCTAATGTGATGCCCCATTGATGATGATGAAATTTTGATTCCCTAGATTTGATTGATTGATATTGCATCTAAATAATATCTTGCCCCCTCATAAATGAGAACAAAATTGACGCGGATAAAGATTTTGAAAGTCCCAATTGATGTGAAAATGTGATTAGTCAATTATAATCTCATTTCCAATAAAACCGATGTTTCAAAAAGTGCCCCAGTGAAAAAAAATTCAACCTTGTGATTAGGTAAAGGTCAAAATACCCTTTATTAGTTCAAAAGGTATAAAACAGGGTAAAAATATCATTTTTGCATGTCATTTTCAATTTTTACCCTCCCTTTTGCTCTGAGAGAAGAAAAGACTGATAGCAATGGTGGTCCCGATTCGAGAGCATAGATTCAAGCGAGAGCACAGATTCCAGCATCCTGCGGATTATGGTCCTCCGGTGAGTACTCCAATCATTCCTACTTGTTGAATTTCAAATTTTACTACTCTTTTATATGATTTAAATGTGCTAATAGATTAGGTTTTTGTTTTTCTTTTAAAGTAGCATGTACAACAGTTAAGGTAACGCGTATACTAGTCAAGTAACGCATCTACGGCTAGAAGTATCACATAGGATAGAGAAGAATAACACTTAGAAACATAGAGCCCAATAGAGATATAGCGCATATGATAGGTTAAGGAGTGCGTATAAAACCCTAGCTTAGAAAACCAATTCTTCTAGTGCGTAGAATAGATTAAGTAGTGCCTACTAGAAGAACTAGCTTGTACACCTTGATGTGACATTTCCAAATAATAAAATAGTGCATTGCAATTTTAAATTAGCACGTAGATAGTGTGGCGAGTACAATGATATGAAATGATGCATACACACACATGAAATGATGTGTAGCCTGATTTGAAAAATGAATCCTGATATGGTCGTCCTCTTATTTGGTTGTGTGTCTGATTGATTGATCGCTTGATATAGGCTAATATGTGATGCAAAAAAAGTGCTTGTGATGTTAGTTTCAACATTTGGATGAATATTTGATGATGTCAATCCTGATAGGTTGATAGGATAACTGATGATTTTCCCCTTCTCACGATATAGAGTTAGGAAAATAATTGATGTGCTCAAGAAGAGTGATAAGATGATAGGATAATGTGATTGACTTGCAATGATCTATAAAAACTATGATACTAATTCCACTTGATTGCAAAACAAGATCAATTCTGGAAGTTATATATCTGGGAATTGCCTCCGTGGCCATTGGACATGGTAGACCAGTTGACTTCCTAGGAGCATAGAGTCATTGGTCAGTGTGGCCTTTTCTATTTATTAGATATGCCTCGATTTCAGATGAATCGAGGATTACTCACATCTATGGCAAAGTGATGGCACATTGACCATAATACCTTCTGTGTGCATAAATGTTGATACACTTCTATGAATCATTCCATCCAAGGTTATGTTAGAATCTTACATTATTACAGCAAACTTGCAGATTAGGAAAAAGATGATAATTGCTCTCCAAACCCGTAGCATAACAATACTATGAAAAAGATGATATGAAAATGAGAAGGAGAGGTCTCCTTTTAAAGGAAAGTGAACGATTGAGATTAAGAGGTAAAAATCAAAGGCTATGATTAAGAGGCAAAAACCCACCACTTAAGAGGATGTGAAGAAAACGGGATTTTATTTAATTTATTATCTTTTTCAACAAATAAAGTGCTTTAAGTGGGGATTTTTATTTATTTAATTAAAAGAGAGGTTTTCTTTCAATTTAAAAAATTGTGAGAATTTTATTTAATGAAATGGGGGAAATTGAATTTAATTAAATAAGAGGAATTTAATTAAAAGGGAGATTAAATCTTTTAATTAAATAAAAATGATCAAACCTTAGGAAATATTAAAATAATTGAATTAATTACAATTTGATCAAGGAAATTGATTTGAATTGAAAATGTTCCAAAGCATTGATTCAGAAATTTGATAAATTGATAAAATGATAAATGGGGCCCATAGTCTACGCGACCATTTTAGGGTGCATACATTTGCCCCTCTTTGACAAATGTGTGATCATTTCGGGAACACATGTAGTCAAAGAATGCAGTCAAAGTGTGAGATCGATTTGGGATCACAAAACAACACAGACATCAACACCGATGTATATAAGTAATTGACATCAGAACAAAGATAAGCAAATTGAAAAAAAGACAAGGTCAACACTGTATATAAGTAATTGACATGTCAAGGTTGATATAATTGATAAAGCTAAATCAAAGATTGAAGTTTGATAGGTATTTCCCCCTCATGATTGAAATCGAAATGAGATAGAGGAGAAACAACAAATTGATAAATTTTGATCAAATCAAACTAAAGATAAGGTTCTTGATGTAAGATGAAAGATATAAAGATCACAGAACCAAGGTA
>MU225970.1:105550-132961 GCA_018584345.1 Thuja plicata | reverse complement strand
TCTAGGCGGCCATTTTAGGGTGCATACACCTTCCATTTTCCTTTGGGTGAGATGACGATTACACTAGAGGATATATATAGATTATTACGAATTCACACCCGAGGAGAACTAGTATATTACGATCAGTTCTACGCTAGTGCAACATGTAGACGAGTATTATAAGATCCTAACATTAGTGATGAGAGCATACCATGGGCGCAGTTTATCTCATTTCCATTGGTTCTGCTAGTTTTGGGGTCACTGATAGAGGATTATTGCTTCCCGACCGACGAGGTCATGGATTTTTCGTTGTTTGGGGTCACATTCTGGAGGACATGAATGATGATCCTCAGTGATTTGATTGGGGATCTTGTGTATTGGCCTAGTTATATCATTAGTTACACCATGTTATTTACAGAGGTGGTGTTGCATTATTAGCGGGCATAGTAGTTTTACATCTATGGACATGGGAGCATATTCCAGTCACTTGGTCAATCAATGCTAGGCACAAAGATTTGGGATGGCCTTTTGGTTACCTATATGAGGGTACGATGGTCCATCCATGTCTAGGAAAGATAGAGTTCTAGTGATGAATGCTCGATGATATTGATCAGGTCGTGTGGTGACCTTACTTGGGATGCAAGGCATGGCACAAGGATGACATAGAGATACCTTTATGTTTGCACCACAGTGGATGATAGGTCTATCTCCATTTATTATCGAGCAGTTTTGTTTTTATAGAGTGATGAGGCAATACAGCCGGACTCAGGACCTCCCACAGGTTTTAGCGTTGTATGCTCGGGTTCAGGCTGAGAGATCGATGTGGGGTCCATAGGTGGACTACATATATGCATGTGATAAGATATACTAGATGGGTCACATGATTTGGGACATGTTAGATCATATAGTTGATGCAGGGAGACCACAAATTATACTCAGTGGTTTGATTGGCATAGATTCCCTAGATTTACAAACCCGATAGAGCTTGTACCTGACAATGATGACCCTTCAAATGATGATAGATCTGGAGGCAGTGGGAGAGGTGGTGGTAGAGAACCTAGACAGAGAGTCCCAAGGAGGGTTGGGGGTGGTGGGAGAGTGAGGGTGAGAGGTGGAGGGATTGGTGGCAGAGTTCAGATGAGAGGTGTTCAGGTGCGGATGAGGGGTGGTCAGGTTGGTGGCAGGATTCCTCTAGTTCCATTAGCAGTTTGGGGATAGAGATGACAGAGAGTAGCCATACAAGCTTAGTTAGCACATGTGAGACAGGTTCAGAAGGTTCCCTTAATTCTGGTGATTCAGGTAGTACCACAGGTTCAGGTTGCTCCACAAGTACAGGTTGCTCCACAGGTACAGGCTACTTAGGGTATGAATACTCTTACATAGGATTTCAAGACTTTATAGGCTGGCATGACAACTATGAGTAGCTGGATTGATCATATTGCTTCTATGATACAATAGTTCATTACTATGATGGCACAGAGGCCTAGTGTTGCTAATACTACTCAGATGCCTTAGACAGATCCTGGTAGTTCAATGGATAGAGGGACAGATAACATAGGTGGCCCAGGTGGCACAAATGAGACATACGGTATAGGTGGTGCCTCGAGCTGATTATGAGCCTCCCTCTTATTGTGATGTACCTGGATGTACTTTGATCAAGATTTATTGATGTACCTTTAATATATGTATCCTGGTATACATTGATAGACATTTGATGCTAGATATTTGATTATCGCTTTATATATGATAGACACTCTTTCTCCTGATTTGATATTCTCTTTATGATATCATTATATGTTGGACTTCACATTTTGATTTTTTATGGATGCACTTACTATATGATTATGCATTTACTTTTATATGTTGTGGATGAGTTGGCTTATGTATGACAATACTTAGATGGATGAACATGTATAAATTTTTTATTTAAATGCTTTTTAATGATGCTTATGCCATGCTATGCAATGGAACTGAATGAGAAATGCATTAATTTTTGTTCTTTTCTATGCATATATAACCTTAATGAAATACACCTTAATGGATGAATGAACCTTAATGATGAAAATTCTTAATGAATAATGCTTTAAAATATGATTTAATGATTAATGATTAATGATATACAATGTTTTTTATTAAAGTCCAACATACTCGATCTAAAAGAATATTTTTTTCTTTCTAATGATATCAACCCTTTTTGAAACCTCTTCCCTTAACCCAAGGAAATCCTTTATGCAAAAACACTCCTAAGAATGAAATGCAACTACACTGGCATTACTGCAAAGATATGCAGGGATTAAATTGTCATCATCGATCTTTTGTGGTACTTATAGCATGTACAACCACCACTGGTGAGTTTGAAAAACCATGATGATATGAATACTTCTATACTTGGATTTCAACCATGAAGCTGATACAACTCTCACTATCTTAACCATGGGAGTATGAATACCACTTTCATCAGATTCAATGTTGCAAGTGGATGTTGGCATTAAGATATGGAAGATCTAAATGGCCAAGGTATCCTTTTTTGCATAAAAAGGTAGAGATTGAATCCCTTCCATATGAAAATGTCCTTGATGACTCTTTGATGGTCATGTCTTGAGACAAAATCACTACTTCAAAGAATCAATCTTAAAACAATCATACAGAAATCAAGAAAAGATGTCATGCTTTCATCACTGCCAATCTATTCTAAACATCATTGATTGACTAAAAAGAACATGACCCAAGAAAACTCAATACCTCATCAAAACCTTTTAGTGCTCTTTTTGTATCCATATTTCAAATAGAACTTCATCCATCTTGATAATAATAAGTCAATGAATTTCAAGGATCACGTTTGTGTCAAAATCATATGGGAATCACACAATGATGTAATCAAAGGTTCAAGTGTCTATTTGTGTGGTTTGATTCATTGATTCGCGTGAATTGGTTCCTGCTTTGATGAAATCCATTGATTTGGATGAATGCCCCCAGTTGAAAAGAAATGTGTTGGGCTTGGGTAAACTTCCAAAATATGACAAAAGCTTGGTAAATGCAAGATGCAACTCAGAGACTTTATTACGACTATGCACAAATGACAGATGCAGAATATGTACAATGATGGCAGAAAGATGCAGATGGACCATGCAACTAGACAAAACCTAAGGGTCAAATGACACATGTTTACTAGGTTTTCACCACTTGAGTTTATTTCTCTTTTTCTCTTTTTTTTTTTTGCTACCAAGGTGCCTATTGCTAGGTTTTCACCAAGGCACTTTTTATCTTTTTTGATTTTTTTGAGTTTTTCTCTTTTTTAAATTTTTTTGATTCATTACCAAGGCGCCTGTTTGCCAGGTTTTCACCAAGATAACAATTTTTTTCAGGACCATATTTGAAAGTTTTGGCTTTCTTCATGCTCAATTTTCCACCTTTTTTTTTTTTCTTTTCTCAAGATTATTTCCATTATTTTTGAATTTCTTCAGCATCTTTTTTTCACTGTTTTTGAATTATTTCAAGATCTCTTTTCACTATTTTGGGATTTTTTTTCAGGATCTCTTTTCACTGTTTTTGCATTATTTCAGGATCTCTTTTCACTATTTTTGGATTATTTCATGATCTCTCGTCACAGTACAAAGAATTATGCTTTCTTCTCATCTGATACTCTCTCATCTTATACTCTAACTCTTAAGTATAAAACCTCTTCAAGTGGATGCTATTAATAGGTTCTTGTAACTCATCTCCATCCTAGTCAGCTAACTTGTATGTTCCCATGCCAAAAGAAGAAGTGACAATAAATGGTCCCAACCAGTCTGATTCCTTCTTCCCTTCTTTCTCTCTTTCCACTTGGTTCTTAGGATTTTCTCTCAACACTAAATCCCCAACTTGTAATGCTCTAGGTTTTATTTTCTTGTTGTAATTCCTTGACATTCTACTTTGGTATACTTTGAGATGTTCATATGCTTGAGTTTGGTGTTCTTCTAGTAACTCCAATTGTTGAAGCCTAACAACCCTGTGATATTCATCTCTTATCAAACCATGTAGAGAGAATCTCAAGGATGACATCTCAACCTCTAAAGGCAATACAACTTCTTCCCCATAGACCAATGCAAATGGTGTTGCTCTTGTTGGTGTCCTTATGCTGGTCCTATATGCCCACAATGTCGGATTCAATTGTACATACCAATTTCTTCTTGAATTATCAATTTTCCTTTTCAAAAATGTGAGAATGTTCTTGTTTTTTGCCTCTGCTTGTCCATTCTCTTGAGGATAATAAATGGAAGAAGAATGATCTATAATATGGAACTTATCACATAGGTCATCCACATCTTTATTTTTGAATTGCTTTCCATTATCAGTGATTATAGCACGAGGAATGTCATATCTACAAATGATGTGATTTAGGACAAACATTAATATTTGTTTACCTGTTGTCCTTGTCAAAGGTACAACTTCTACATATTTAGTGAAGTACTTCGTTGCAGTTATGATGTATTTATGACCATTGGATGAAGGTGGATAAATCATCCCTATTAAATCAAACCCCCATTGATAAAAGGGCCAAGGTGTGGTCATCTGGTGTAAATATTATGCTGGCACATGAATCATGTTTCCATGGTATTGACATTTTTGGCATATCTTGAAAAAGTGACAAGCATCCTTCTCTAGAGTTGGCCAAGAGTATCCCATGCAAAGGATTTTCTTAGATAAATTTAACCCACTAGAGTGAGACCCACATATCCCCTCATGAACATCTCATAAATATAATTTTGATTCCTTATCCTCTAGACACCTAAGAAGCATTCCGTCAAGACTCTTGTGATACAATGTGTCGGAAAGGATGGTGTAACGGGAAGCTTGGCATATGAAGTGTCTATTTTTATTGCGGGTTTGGTCTAAGATTAAAGTTTGGTCTTGTAGGTAAGTAAAAATAGGTCCATACCAAGGTGATTCATGTCCAACTAATAGGCATATGAGTTGGGATTTGGGAAGTTCAAATGCTAGTTTCATCAACTCTTCCACCAAGAATTCATGTTTAGCATGTTGTTCTGGAATTTGAAGAAGAGAGGCTAAGGTCGCCATGGCATCTCCTGCTCTATTTATGTCCCTTGGAATTTGATCAAAGGTTATCAAAGAAAATTATTTTTTCCAATCATCTATCATCCTCTTATAAGGCATCAACTTGTCATCTTTTGTTTGGTATTCATCATTAATCTGGTTTATGACTAGTTGAGAATCCCCATACACTTGCAGTTTTGTCACTTTCCATTCTAAAGCCAATTTAATGCCTATAACCAGGGCTTCATATTCTATAATGTTGTTAGTGCATGGAAAAATAAGTTTGTATTACTTTGGAATTGTGTAACCTTGAGAAGAAATCAAAAGAATGTCTGTCCCGATCCATGTTGGGTGTAAGATCTATCAAAATAGAGTTTCCATGTTTTTGCCTCCACATTAATTATCTCTAAATCTGGAAATTCAACTTGAATGAGATGGTTATCATCTAGGGGAGATTCTACCAATTGGTCTTCTATCACTTGTCCCTCGATGGTTTTTCTATCCACATATTCTATATCAAACTCACTCAAAACCATCACCCATTTGGGAAATCTTCATGTGAGAGCTATTTTGCTGAGTAGATACTTTAAAGGATCAATTTTTGCAATGAGCTTAACTTTGTGCACTAATATATCATGAGGTATCTTTTGGGAGGCAAAAAATACTGCGAGGAAAGCTCGTTCAATGAAGCTATATTTGGGCTCATATTTGACCAAAGTTCTACTAAGATAATAGATTGCCTTTTCTTTTCCATCATTATCTTCTTGAGTCAATAATACTCCTAAAGAGCGATATGTTGCTCAAAGGTACAAGAGTAAAGGCTTGTCTTTGATAGGTGGCATGAGTATGGGTGGATTGTTATAAATAACTTGGGGGGGGGGGGGGGGGGNTGAATCAGTGGCCTAAAAAATATTCCAATAAATCAACCCAAAAACATAGTACCACAATATTAAGCCTCTAGTTATCTTTAGTCCTACAAGATGTATGCCTTCAAATATACTTATCAAATAACTACTGCTTGGAGTGCTCTATTAAACCTTATTTTTAATGTTTACCGAATAACAGTCTTTCATTTACCAAAAAATAATAAATTTCTTAGTGTATACTGATCAATCCAGATTAGTTATGTGTAGTGAAAAACACTAAAGTAATGACTCATAAACACATTGACACAGATTTTTAACGTGAAAACCCTGTTAAGGGAAAAACCACTTGGGACCGGTAACCCAAAATTTTCACTCTTTTGAAGTGAGCTCAGTGAAGAGCCAACCATGTTAAAGGTTACAAACACATTGTTAGGTGTGACATTGTTAGAGGATTTAAAAGATTAGTTTGTCACCTGATATCGGGCATCTCTATGCTACCTTCTATGACCAAACCCATTTTAGTTTTTCAAATGGTATCTAGCATCTCATGCTATCTTCATGATCAAACTTTTTGATACTCCTTGGGATGTATCTCAATATAGAAAAGATCTTCAAATACTGCTCGGTTAAGAGAATTTTTGAATCAATGGTTAAACTGAAACAGTAAATGATCTGTTCACACATACAACTTAGACTTGCTAATTTTCAGATCTATTGTAAGCTCATTAAACCATTATGATCAATATATATTTTCAATACCTTTGCTACACTTTTTCTGCTCAATGATGTTGTGCTTCTCTATTGTTCGCTGTCCACAGAAATCTTTAGCTCTTTCCTCAGCTTGATTGATCAGGACTGTATGAAGTTGTTCTTCATTAGTTTCTCTCTAGCATCCTCTTTTTCATTCACTCCCCTTAATTCATAATGAATTAAGTTGTCTCTTTATAGACATGATATTGTCATTTCTCTCTTCTTAATTTTCTTGTTCTCGGTGTGATCCGTAATGTTAGCCAATCTTGAGTTAAAGATGATGACATTAAGTTTTGCCATTAGTATACTTAGAGTGAAAAACATGATAAAGGTCATCGGTATAGGCATAACCGACAGACAACAAGCATACCCGACGAAATGACAATGTCTATCGTAAAAATTCTAAGTACAGAATTGCCCGACGAACATTGACAAGAGTTCAACCGACGACAAAGCATATAGGCATAACCGACGGTACAGTTTTATGAACATCACTAACAAAGCAGAAAAGGCAAGAACCTGATGAACATTTCAATTAAGGGACACCGATGAAGCAGAAAATTGATAGAGCAAAGAATGAAAGAAAATTGACAGACTGACAGAGCAGCCCGACCATCAGAACCGATAGTCAGTTACAGAACCTGCAAAAAGTGGATCTGACTTTCCACATCAGATAAAACATTGTAAATCTATTTATAGAGTTTTTTTTTGTTTTAACACTTTACTTAAGGGTCAAGCAAGCATATTGTAAATGTTTTAAAGCATCGTAACAGATCTAAAACATAACTAACTAAAGATCAAGGTCAAGTTGTAAACCTTGGATCTAGAGTTAATTTGAAAAGCGTGAATCAAGAATAGAGCTAGAAACTAGTATAAATAGATGTTCAATCATTTGTAATAGAAGAGACTTGTAATCAGTTGATAAATGATTGTAGCCATGGAGAGCATCTAAGTAGAAGAGAATTCATGCAAAGTTCAGAAACAAATTATATCAGTTATCAAGAACACAGACAAGGCTACTGACGAGCAAAGTCAAGGTATTATTCAATCACTCAAGGTGATTACCTATACATTGTAAGATTTACAAGATTTGCTATCATCAATTAGAGATTTCATATACTATCAAATCAACATTTATATTGTAGTTGCATTCTAACAAGTGCATCACAATAGAAATCCTTTTGTAGAAGGTGGACTTAATAGTTCTTTGATAAATCTCTTAACCGAGTGCACACCTAACAGTGTTGCTAAAGCTTCAAACAAAGTAGATCCTAATAGGTCTCCACTATAATACTCCTAACAGGGTAGATCATTAGAAGTGATCAAATTGTAAGCCTTAACCGGCTCCCTTCTTATCTGCAGATAGTGAAGTTTTGTGGGTAGACATCCCCACCACAGTTTTTACTTCCTAACAGGAGTTTTCTGCGATATCATATCTTGTGTAAATGTGTTATTTACTTTCATGTATGTTTCTTGAATGTTTACACATGCAAAGAACTTATATTATGATTTCACATACATAAAGAAAGAAAAATAGATAGATAGGAATATACAAATCTGATGACACATAGGTTAATGGGCCAACCACATAAAAAGTTTTAGAGGTATTGATTCACCCCTCCCCTCTCAGTACATTGTTGGTCTTCATTAAGGGATCAAAAACTAGGCAATTACCATGATTTAGGGATTGGACATCCTACCGAGCAGCTATCCTCCTTAACATGAAGGCACATTTAAATTATCAACCCGAGGATGTATACTTGAAATGAATCTGTAAAGTATATGCACTATGAGATTCTGAGTTATTCTATCATTGCAAAACTAAAAACATAACAATGTTGGAAATGAATCTAACTGCATAGTAATGGTTGCAGGAAACTATGTAAATTGCTACAATAGTGGTTGTAGATGGTACAGAACTATAGAACTTAATATCATAGCAACACAACTCATCTCAAACAACACATTACTGATCACTAAGCATCTAAACTATAATCTAAACTACTCTAAACAATTATAGAGTCATAGTATCTCAAGTGGCCTTTTCTTGAGTGGCTACAGTCTTAGCTACAAGTATTCAATATTCAATGTACAAGCTCAATTTCTGAAATCATATTCTTATTGAAAATCAAAATGATTACATCCAATGATATCAAACTTGTTGATTAAACAAAGACACTACTAACAAGACTTAGCACAAACTAGATACTCCCTAATCATCCTCACTCAAGCAAGAACTCATATATATACATGAGGCTTGAGATATGGATTAATTAAAAACTCAACAACTTGTGAAAAATGTCATTTCTCCCACAAAATCAAGGAGGTGACTTATTCCCCAACAAACTAATAAAGAACAACTGGAAGGAGTTAAGAGTGTTCTAATCCACTTCAAACTCTTACAACATGAAAATACACATATGGCTGAAGATGTGCATAAATACATGTCATAATTATTTAGGACTCATAAATTATTGTTCCATTAAGTTACTCCATTTTTTTCTGACTTCAATAAATTTAGATCCATGAGATAAACAAGAGGTGGAAGAGTTCAAATCATACTAGAATTCATTCCTTAACTGCTGCCTTCAAACTCGCCACCTTTTACTTAGTCAACTTCAGATGAGTGTGTCTCATGAACTATTGTGAATTAACTCAAATGGTAAAAAGGGTTGTTTCTCCTCCTTTTACTCTTTCCAAATAATTAAGAAAATACATATTTCATTAAGCATTGAGTGAGATATGTTTGTTTTACTTAAATTGGTTTTTGACTTTTTCAGTTGTCTTTTCTGTTGCCACTTTTTCTGCAGTCAACTTCAAACGCGTGTTTCTCTTTAAATATTGTGAGTTAACTAAAAAAATCAAAAGGGTTTTTTTTAATCCTTTTTATATTTCCTAATAATTAATAAAATATTGATTGCATTAAGAAAGTTGGGAGATATTCTCATTATTCTGAAACTGGGTGTTAAGTTTTTCTGCATTTCCAGCAACTGCTGAATGTTGACAATTGTCAACTTGTTTCTCCTTCTTTTTAGCTGCATGAATGACTCAAATATATCACAAACAACATGTTAATAATCTCAAAACACTTTTTATTTAATAATAACCATTTATCATAATATTTGATCACAATTTAGCATTAACTAGCTAGACATACAAATGCTAATCAATAAATCATCAATCATAGTTAATGCTTCATAAATCAAGGTAATGTATGGAAATGACTTGGAAAGATATTGTAAACATATTTTAAAGTGTTATAGACAAGGAATATAAATATGATATTTTATAGGCTCACCATTCCCCCCAACTGATATCTTGCTTGTCCTCAAGCAGGGGATATGCATTGATTAGACATGAAAGCTATTAGAATGAAATCCTATGAATTTGCCTCTTTAAGTCTTCTTAATATTTCTTTGTTTCATCTCCAACACTTCACAATTTAATAATTTATTCCATTTTAATCTCTTCATAAGACATTCCATTTTTATTTCTCTTTACTTTATCATTCTCAGTTTTGCACAACTGTCCCCAAACAGTTCTATCCTTTGTCACTTTGAATCTTGGATTTAGCTTTTTTTTTTTCATTTGGAGGAAACAATGGCAAAGGGAAGTCAATAGATGAATGCAAGAAAATCATCATGAATATAGGAGGTAGTATAAAAATGTGTAGGAAAGGTCATCCTCCTATGGTCTATGACAACAACACAAGGTATTCATGTATTCCCCCCAGCTCAAAGGTTATTTGTCCTCAAATGACCATGTATGTATGAGGGTAGAAAAATAAATTAGTTATGAAACATATAATTACAATAATGAAAATTGAAAAAACAAAGTGAAATGCATAGATAATTAATTACTAAAAATGATAAATATTATGGATAAATAGAAATCATAAATGTAGTGCCATTTGTGTTCTTGTGAGAAGCTTCAAACTTTGAAAACAACTGAAAGTACAGGTCCCTTCATTGCTGAATATTCAGGTCCCTCCAAGAGTGTTTCATATTTAATATTAGTATTTGTAATGTCCTCATACTTGGTGCAAGTTATCTTTTGAATCACATAGTAGTTGTTGCAGGATGACTATCCAGTCACACAACAGTGGTTGCAGGATGATTATTCAGTCACATAGCAGTGGCTACAGGATGATTGCTCAGTCACATAGTAGTTTCTAGAGGATAACCTCTTAGTCATACAATAGTGGTTATAGGATGAATACTTAGTCACAGTGGCTGCAGGATAACTACAGGATGAATGTCACATACTGGCTGCAGGATGATTGTTAAAGAAGACAACAATTGTTGCATGCAACTTGCAAAAAAATTCTATCTATCCAATGACTTATAATACAAATTTGGATGTCCATTGTCCATTAAATAAAATATGATTAGACCAACTAGACAACACCATTGAATAGACATTCTTGATAACATGAAGACCCAACTACCTAATGTATTTTTATTTTTTTGACAACATATGCAATGACTCTCTTATGAAATTAAAGACTTGACTCATGCACAACCTTGAAAAGTGACTTGAAGTTTGAGAAACCAACCAGTTGTGACCTTCTCTAAAATAGTCAGTTAGACAAGAAGAAATAGGAAACATCTAAGAAATTGTGTGCAACACTTATTGAATGAAAAACCTACCCTAACCTATCCTAACCTACACTAACCAACAAAAATTGATTTCTTAAACAAAACCATTAACTGGTTCTTTTAAGTATCTTCATTTTCTCAACAACTTCCAATGCTTCACATTTTTATGAGCAATTAGAAATAGTTGCAACATCAGTGGAAACTTAAGAAACAACAACACTTTTAGAAAGACATTAAAAAACTTACTTATTACTTCATGCTTGCAATAAACTATGTTGTATTGAAGTGCATAAGTAAGATGAAATAGTTATCCTTTAGGTGCAGCTTCATATTCATCTTCATCTTTAGCTATAACTTCTTTCTTTGCTGCAAACATAACTTTTGATTCTTTGTTCACCTCCATTTGAGATAGATGTCTAATAGGACATCCCGGTGAAAGAACAAATCTTGAACCCTCCTTGTTGTCTTTGTGTTGATGAGCTACTTCATTATCCTTTGCTTGACTTCTAAAGACCAATCTGTGTGATTGATTTAATAAAAGTACATAAATTTCTGCACCATCTTCATGATGCTCATAGTTTTGCACTACAAAATATGTTGGTTTAGCATCTAAGGTTAAGCAAAAATCCTCTAAATCATCCCAAAACTAGTCTTCTTCAATATATTCTTTACTTTTCTGCACGAGAGGATTGACTTTCACTTTATTGTAGCTTTCTTCTTGAAGTAGGAGTTCTGATTTGACATCACATTCATCTTGAGAAGCAACCTTGTGCATGGTGATTTCTTCATTTTGCAAAACAAGATTGTCTTCATTTTCCTCCTCATAAATTAGCAACTTATCATCAATATGTGAACAAAATTCCTCTATGATACTAGAGAACATTTCTTCATTAATTTCCAAACTTGCTGTAAATGACATTGGCTCTTGGTTGTTTTTCTTCATGGATCTAAAATCCATATTTTGCTACTTCTTGTGGTGCTTTTACAAACTTTTCAATTCCTAAGTGCTTTGAATGGAAACTACAATTCTAGAAAAAAGACAAAGAGATACTAAAACTCAGAGACTCTCATAGCTTGATTCATCCCCATCAGCGATGCCAAAAATGTTGGGCTTCATTAAGGGATCAAAAACTAGGCAATTACCATGACTCAGGGATTGGACATCCTACCGAGCAGCTATCCTCCTTAACATGAAGGCACATTTAAATTATAAACCTGAGGATGTATACTTGAAATGAATCTGCAAAGTATATGCACTATGAGATTCTTTAAGTTATTCTATCATTGCAAAACTAAAAACATAACAATGCTGGAAATGAATCTAACTGCACAGTAATGGCTGCAAGAAAATGCATAGTAATGGCTGCAGGAAACTATGTAAATTGCTACAATAGTGGCTGTAGATGGTACAAAACTACAAAAATTAATATCATAGAAACACAACTCATCTCAAACAACACATTACTGATCATTAAGTATCTAAACTATAATCTAAACTACTATAAACAATTATAGAGTCATAGTATCTCAAGTGGCCTTTTCTTGAGTGGCTATAGTCTTAGCTGCAAGTATTCAATATTCAATGTACAAGCTCAATTTATGAAATCATATTCTTATTGAAAATC
The DNA here is from genome assembly GCA_018584345.1 of Thuja plicata. Lineage (NCBI taxonomy): Eukaryota > Viridiplantae > Streptophyta > Pinopsida > Cupressales > Cupressaceae > Thuja > Thuja plicata. The sequence goes on along the minus strand of MU225970.1, from coordinate 120,106 downwards.
AAAATGATTACATCAATTGATATCAAACTTGCTGATTAAACAAAGACACTACTAACAAGACTTAGCACAAACTAGGTACTCCCTAATCATCCTCACTCAAGCAAGAACTCATATATATATACATGAGGCTTGAGAGATGGATTAATTAAAAACTCAATAACTTGTGACAAATTTCATTTCTCCCACAACATCAAGGAGATGACTTATTCCCCAACTAACTAATAAAGAACAACTGAAAGGAGTTAAGAGTGTTCTAATCCACTTCAAACTCTTACAACATGAAAATACACATATGGCTGAAAATGTGCATAAATACATGTCATAATTATTTAGGAATCATAAATTATTGTTCCATTAAGTTAGTCCATTTTTTCTGACTTCAATAAATTTAGATCCATGAGATAAACAAGAGGTGGAAGAGTTCAAATCAGACTAGAAGTCATGCCTTAACTGCTGCCTTCAAACTCACCACCTTTTACTTAGTCAACTTCAGATGAGTGTGTCTCATGAAATGTTGTGAGTTAACTCAAATGGTAAAAAGGGTTGTTTCTCCTCCTTTTCCTCTTTCCAAATCATTAAGAAAATCTATATTTCATTAAGCATTGAGTGAGATATGTCTATTTTACTGAAACTGGTTTTTGACTTTTTCTGCTGTCTTTTCTGCTGCCACTTTTTTTGCAGTCAACTTCAAACGCGTGTTTCTCTTTAAATATTGTGAGTTAACTAAAACCATAAAAAGGGTTTTTGGTAGTCCTTATTATCTTTCCTAATCACTAAGAAAACCTTTATTTCATTAATAAACTTGGGAGATATTCTCATTATTCTAAAACTAGGTGTTAACTTTTTCTACATTTCCAGCAATTGCTGAATGTTGACAAGTGTCACTTGCTTCTCCTTCTTTCTAGTTTCATGAATGACTCAAATATCTCACAAAAAATATGTTAATAATCTCAAAACACTTATTATTTAATAATAACCATTTATCATTATTTTTTATCATAATTTAGCATTAACTAGCTAGACATACAAATGCTAATCAATAAATCATTAATCATAGTTAATGCTTCATAAATCAAGGTAATGTATGGAAATGACTTGGAAAGATATTGTAAACATATTTTAAAGTGTTATAGACAAGGAATATAAATATGAAATTTTATAGGCTCATCATACATCATTCCAATAATTCCAACAATTGGTATCAGAGCTAAGTCTCTTCCTTGAAAAGCTTAAAGACTTAAGAGAAAGGATCCACACAATGGAAAAGTACAGATTGGACAAGACTATTGAGAATGAGAAGTTACAAATTCAGATTTACTATGAGCAGTATAAAGATGTGAGAGTAAGCATGAGAAAATTGCTTGATGAAAGAAAGATCATGACAACTAGGCTTAATGAGAAAGATTATCAAGAAGAGGAGATTCCAGATTACTTCAACACAACTGAATCATCTACAAGCAAAGCATCAGAAAAATCAGTAGAAGAGATCACAAGTATACAAGAAGTCAATCTACATCTAACAGAGAAAATCAAAATGCTGCAAATCGGTCAAGAGACCCAGACGGTAAAAATGATTGATGTCATGAATGATTCAAGAAAAGCCGAATCAGAAAGAACATTGGCTATTGATGATAGGAGGAAAATTACAGAGAAGCTACAAGAAAAAGAATCAAAAATTCAAAGAATTACTGATCATCACCATGAGATTACTAACCAAATTATTCTTATGAGTCAAGAGGCAAACAAACTAAATACTAAACTCATTGAAAGAATACAAATCATCGGTGAGCTAAGGGAAGAGAATGAGAAGCTAAAGCATGAAGTCAGAATTCAGAATCAACACAATGAATTGATCAAGAAAGCTAAAGATAGCAATAAGAGAATGGATGATTTCCTTAACAGACAAAGAAGAGTCAACAACTACACAGGAATAGGGTACACCAACAATGGAGAATCATCTAATCAATTAGATCAAAAGAATGTTTATGCAACTCCAAGAACCAAGAAGCTGTCATGCAATCACTGTGGAAAACTGGGCCACACCTCAAACATTTGCAGAAATAAAATGAAAGGTATTCCTCAATCACAATCTGATTTCATTGGTAATTATTATAAATGTCACAAGAAAGGACACAAGGCATTTGAATGTAGATCCAAGGTGACAAATCAAAAGAAGGAAACATACATGGACAAATATTGTCCTACCTGCAAAATAAGGGACATACACATCAGGAGTGCTGGAAAAAGAAAAAGAAAGCATGGACACCAAAAGAACCTGTTAATGGCTACAAACTGACAAGAGTCGGTAACTTATATGTTTGGGACTATAACACATAGGTAAATTGTATAGCATGTGGAAGGTTTGGTCATATATCTTCCAAATGTATGAGAAAATGGACTAGAAGACTAAGAGGATGGTTTAATCGAGGTATGGCATGTTTACATTATCATAAGGTTGGACATGTGATAAAATATTGCAAAGACCGACTAACAAAAACAAGCACTTATCCCAATGGAAACACCATTGATGACATCAAGAAGATTAGAAACAAGATGTGGGTAAAAGTCACAAACACTGAAGGTGCTGGAAAAGGCAATGGAAATGATGACGCCCCATCTAATGGATCTGGTGGCATCACCATTTCCAACTAAGTTACACAAGTAAGTATGGAACTGCATTATGAAAAGTTATATTATGCATCAGTTCCATTACATATTGATCACATAGACAAACTAGCATTATTGAAGAATGCACTATATTGTTACTTGTAATATTATTTGAAAAATAACCATCGGTTAATGGGTACAAATTAGCATCGGTGAACACACAGAAAAGTTGACATTACTTACCGAAATGTATCGGTTATTACACAAAAGCCAACTCACTAAGTTTAAATCGACAGACATCGGTGATCCTTGAGCCGACAGAAGTTGTCGTCGCTATTTTATCGACAATCATCGGTGAAGTCACCAAAGCTGCTAGCAACCCTGACACTTTGCGCCTACGCCAAAGATGTTGTTTATGCCTCAACCGATGAACTCAGTCTTTGTATATCGATGAGTTGTTGGGAATTAATGACAACTTAGGGCACAAAAGTTATAAAAGCACGATGGAAGAACTCATTTCGCACCCACGATTTTCAAGCAACCAAGTAGAGCTAAGCAGAGCGATTAAAGAGCAGATTGAAGTGCGAACTCAACAAGATTTTAACACAACTCAAAGGATTCATGAGAAATCACAGAGATTTAGTAAGTACCTACATTCACCGACCGCACTGTTTATTTACGGGAAGCCCTAAAATTTCATATACGATGGCATCTACTTCAAGAATTGAAAAATTAAAAGAAGATAAGAAGAAAATGATCAATCTTATCAGCAACAACACTTGTGTTGAACCTAAATACAAGTTGCACCCAGAAATCACATCACAACCTAATGATTCCAGAGCATTCTCCAGAATCCCACCTAGGGCTTTGCTGGTAGAAGACGTAAGGTCCTATATTCATTGCAAGATCTCAGAATTAGGAGATTTGTACCTAGACAATGCCTATAAAGCACTATGTGACGAAGCTGGAAACCTAAAAGAAGAGCACAAGCATCTAGAAGTGAAAGGTCTCATGAATGCATTACACTTTCCCAGGGTTTTCAAAACTGAATGGATAAGAATAGTTCTCAACAGAATACATAACCAGACATTATGGCTTCATGAGCCAAAATGAATAACAAAAGATGTTATTCATGTTGTTACTAGATATCCCACAATAGACAAGCCACAAGCTCAAAGCACCCATCCTTGAAGGAAGTGGAAAAGCTAACTGGTGCAAAATTAGACAAGAGAGGTCTCAAGGTGAGAACTATCACCGACGAGGAACTCAAGTTTGGTGCATGTGTGGTAGGATACAAAATATTCTAGGCCAACAGAATGAACAACATAGCAAGCACTGCTATGAGCACAACCTACAAGATCATAAAACTAGGAAAGAAGATGGATCTTGTAGAGATTTTATTGAATCAACTTGATGAGAACATGAACACCATAAGATATTCAAAGACAAACACCTGTAAGTTTGGTTCTCTAATCATGTGCATATTCTTTTACTTCTAAGAATACTTTCCTTCCATAGGCAAAGTAGCATGGGACACAAGCAAACCTATAACCATACAGATATGTGAGCATATAGAGTCATTAGTAACATACTTTGATGACTTAATGAATGAGTATTTCAAAGGATTTAAAGAAAAGATGCAAGCAAGAACTAGAATACTTGAGAGTTTGGTAGAAGAACACAAAGAGGACATATGTTTTATGGTAGATACTGATTTTACCTATATCAAACTAGCAGTACCTAGGAAGTCCTGGCTAGCACATTTAGAATATGAGATCAAAATAGGACAAGCTACTAAGTGCATCAAGGCACTATTGAATGAACCAGTGGACAACAAGCAAGCAAGATTTGGCACTTATGAAGAAGCCAAACCAAAGATCAAGATAGATTTTGTTGTCAAGAAAATTATAAACAAGAAGAACAAAATGGTTAAAAACTTAACCAAGAAATTTGTAGTTACTGAAGAAGGTGAAGAGGAAACAGAAGGTAAGGAGGAATAAACCAAAGGCCAGTCACCTATCGGTGAAGATACAAAGAAGAATGACTTAGAGGGCACACAGTCAGATTCACCACCTCCTCCTCCACCTAAGAAAGCAATAACTACAACCACTTCAAGGACAAGAAGCAAAACTGCAAAGGAACTAACTCCTTCACCACTTAAGAAAGGTAAAGTGAGAAACTACAAGAGAAAACCAGTCTCACCAAAGGAGAAACAAACCAAAAGAAGGAAATGGGTTAGAACAAAAGATGATCTAGATGACTCAACTATGGATGAAGCTGACATAGAAATATAAAAGGAAAATGAACCCTTGGTTCCCAAAACCATTGATGAAATATGTAAGAACATTTCAGAATCACCATCTATTTCTGATCCTAACATTAGGAAATGGTTAAAATTTGATCCAGAGGATCAAAACAAGATAGAAGAAGCTATTATAGCTAAAATGTGCAAACACCATTATGTTCCACTACAATTCTTAGAATATGACATTCCCAAGGAACTATCAGCGAGATTGTCTGCAAGATGGACATTTGCACTACATTAGGAAAAAGAGATAAGAGAAAGAGTACGTGTTACTCTTATGCCTTCTAATTCAAAGAAGGAAGAGATAAGTGAAATGGTGATCAATTATGAAAAGGAGTTCTCACCCAAAATGAGAGCATATAAATTTTTCAAAGGGAAGCTAATTGACCTTGATCAAGACAACATTAAAAAGTGGTGCAAGATACTTAACAAGCCCATTAAGGAAGCTAGCCTGGAGAAGGAAAACATCATCATTAAGGATGCAAAAGATGACTCATCAGTGGAATTGGACAAAGAAGAGAGTGAGGCAACCGACAACAAACATACTGAAGTTGTAGATGAGGTATGGCCCGACACTACTCTTAACAAAACTCAGAGTGAGGAAAGCCAAATTCCACCAAGTCCAATTCATATTGACTTAAGTAATGAAGAAGAGGTTACCAAACAATAATTGACAATAAAATGTAACATAACTGAAGATATCAATAATGAAACATGGTTGGACAACATCATCAATGAAACTACTGGAAAAGACCTTGCAGAAGAGGTGCAAAAAGATGAAGATATCCATGTTGCATAGGGTAATACCGACGGACAGGATACACTTATTGACATTGCAGAGGTCAATACACTGACCAACATGAAAATTTTGATACAAGCTATTGATATTGAATCAAGTCAGGAGAAATCATCTAAGGAAGATGATGATATACCCAAGGCAATGGGTAATGATGAAAATAAAGATGCATCGGACACTCAAAAATATGAAGATACAGAGACGAAGGATGCAACCAACACTCAGCAAGAGGTGTCTACTGAAAAAGACAAAGGAGCAGATAATCAAACAAATGAAACATTGAGAAAGGACGAAGAGAAAGAAAAGAGTGAAGAAGTTAAGAAAGATGAGAGCATGAAAGAAAAGGAAGATAAATGTGTTGATACACCCAAGGAAAATGAAGAGATGTCTTCACAAACCAACCGGTGGACTCAGAACAAAAGCAACAAGATGCTTCATCTTCTCGACCCTCACCTACAAAATCAATCCAATCTCAAGGTCTACAAATGGTAGTTCACCAATCTGTCTCCCAGCCAAAGAAGAAGAAGAGGAAGAAGGTAATGAAGAAAGACATCTTGGCTGTAACACTTGATGAGGTAATTGAGATACCCAAGTGGGATGTATCTACTTTAGATACTGAAGAACTTCAAAAGTTTGGAGTGATATGCCAAAGAAAAGCTATCTAGGAGAAAATGAAAAAGGCACATAGGGAAGTCCAAGCACTTGATAAAGAAAGAGAAATACTACATCAACTTGTTCTTGATACAAAATTTGAAGATGGCATATCAGTCATGGAACAAATTGTAGTTCTTATTAACGCCATCACCAATCAAAATGTAGATGCAGAGAAGGCAATGGAAGAACAAGCAAAGATGAAATATCAACACAAATTTGTTGAGAAGATCAACCAAGAAGTGGGAGAGAAAAAGGTAAAGCTCTCTAAATTAGCAAGTCAATTAGAACCTATGATTGCTGAAGTTGTTACCTTAGTTCAGAAATTGTGCACACTGGAAAATTTTACAAAAGAAAATAGTGAAAAGTTGTCCCAACTAGATTCAGATCTGACAGCTAGTGCACTAAGTTTAACCTCTGATGCAAACATAATAAAGTTGCATCACGACAAGATCACAGAGGTAAACAGATTAAGACAATAAATATGGGATGCAGAGACACAATTCAGAAATGAGGTTACCGAGCTACAGGCTCACATTTTGCCAAACCTCACCACTCCGCAACAACACATAACAGATGAAAGAAATATGATAGCCACCCCGGAGATGTCTGTAGTGGACAACATCTATGACATGCATGTAAGGATATCACTTGAGCACATGGCTCTTGAAAATTTGAAGGAGAAATGGGAGAAGCTGATAGAGGAAATCAAAGCCTCACACTCTCACATTTTTGACAAGTTGTAAGTACCTTTGCCCTCATTATAAAAAAAGGAGGAATGTATAGTACATATGTACAATATACTAATTTAGAAGAAAGGAGACAAGGATATGTATAATGTATGTACAACAAGGATAGATATGTACAATATATCAGAAAAAGGAAACAAAAAGGAGAAGTCAATTATATGTACATAAACTTACCGGCATATGCATAGGGGGAGTCATTTCATGACTAAGGAAGAAGTATACACATGTGTACATACTAATACATCAAGTATGTTGCACATATCAGTTTTTGATACTAATGCCAAAGGGGGAGATTGATGACATTAAGTTTTTCCATTAGTATACTTAGAGTGAAAACATGATAAAGGTCATCGGTATAGGCATAACCGACGGACATCAAGCATACCTAAAGAAATGACAATGTCTATCATAAAAATACTAAGTATAGAATTGCCCGACGAACACTGACAAGAGTTCAACCGGTGATAAAGCATATAGGCATAACCGATGGTACAGTTTTGTGAACATCACCGACAGAGCAGAAAAGGCAGGAACCCAATGAACAGTTCAATTAAGGGACATCAACAAAGCATAAAATTGATAGAGCAAAGAATGAAAGAAAACTGATAGACTGAAAGAGTAGCCCGACCATCAGAACTGACAGTCAGTTACAGAACCCGCAAAAAGTGGATCTGACTTTCAATGTCAGATAAAACATTGTAAATATATTTATAGAGTTTTTATTTGTTTTAAAAATTTACTTGAGGGTCAAGCAAGAATATTGTAAATGTTTTAAAGCATCCTAATGGATCTAAATCATAACTGACTAAAGATCAAGGTCAAGTTGTAAACCTTGGATCTAGAGTTCATTTGAGAAGCAAGAATCAAGAATAGAGCTAGAAACTAGTATAAATAGATGTTCAATCATTTGTAATAGCAGAGACTTGTAATCAGTTGATAAATGATTGTAGCCATGGAGAGCATCTAAGTAGAAGAGAATTCATGCAAAGTTCAAAAATAGATTATATCAGTTATCAAGAACATAGACAAGGCTACTAATGAGCAGAGTCAAGGTATTATTCAATCACTCAAGGTGATTACATATACATTGTAAGCTTTACAGGATATGTTATCAGCAATTAGAGATTGCATATACTATCAGATCAACATTGATATTGTAGTTTCATTCTAACAAGTGCATTAGAACAAAAATCCTTTTGTAGAAGGTGGAATTAACAGTTCTTTGATAAATCTCTTAACATAGTGCACACCTAACAGTGTTCATAAAGCTTCAAATGAAGTAGATCCTAACAGGTCTCCACTATAATACTCCTAACAGGGTAGGTCATCAGAAGTGATCAAATTGTAAGCCTTAACTGGCTCCCTTCTTATCTACAGATAGTGAAGTTTTGTGGGTAGACATCCCCACCGCAGTTTTTACTTCCTAAAAAGAGTTTCTACGATATCATATCTTGTGTAAATGTGTTATTTAATTTCATGTATGTTTATTGAATGTTTACACATGCAAAGAACTTATATTATGATTTCACATACATAAAGAAAGAAAAATAGATAGATAGGAATATACAAATCTGATGACACAAAGGTTAATGGGCTAACCACATAAAAAGTTTTAGAGGTACTGATTCACCCCTCCCCTCTCAGTACATCATTCCAATAATTCCAACAAAAGCATAACTCGTATTTTATCTCAGAGAAATCTTCTTGCCAACTAGATAAAATAACTTTAAATCCTTTACTTGTTTCTGGCTTTAACTTGTCGATTAAAAAAATGTCAACAACCACTTAAGTCTATCTTTAGCTCTACCAGCTAGATATTTTGTCATTTCTGAACTCCAGTTAACTTTGGCATTTTAACTCTTTGATAGCTTTAGTCAACACTTTAGTTTTCCTCGGGCTTCTTCATCGGTTAACACTGTAATTTTGGCCATCAGTAATGCTTGTGATTTTGCTTGTCGGTAATGATCGTTGGTTTATTTACTCAGGCATCACTATGAATTAACTTTCGGTTATCTCTGTCCTTCAGTTTCCACTAGCCATCGGTGTTTGAAGTCACTTTAGTGAATTCTAGTCTTTATGCATTACTGAAAGCATAATCTTTATCTCTCTAATTCTCTAAAGTCTTTGACACTTTGAATATAACCGATTAGATTATATCAAGTTGACATCAATGAAAATACAATCCATTAACTGATTTAATGTCTTGCATTATCTTTTTGCATTTTGGTGATCAACTTAACATCTTCAAACATTCAATCAATTACATGTCATCAATCTCTCCCTTTGGCATTGATGACAACACACTACATTATCACACTATATTATTACTAATACAATATGAAATATAATAGTTGAAGTTCATCAATCTTTCCTATTGTAATTATTATAAATGTCTGGCTCTTGGTAAGCTCAAATATCTTAGATTTGTTTCTTGCATAGTGATCTTCTTCAATCTTTAATCCCTTCACTGGATATATGTAGCAGCTTTTGTCTCTGTTCTGATATGTGTTTAGCCTTGACTGTTCCTTTCCTTGAACATCTCTTTTTCCTTTGACAACAATGAGTCATCTCTTCCTTAATATGTACTCTCTCCCTTTGTTACTTCTCTCCTTTTGATGGATATTTAATATGTAATAAATATATCCCTTTGGATAATGATTAACTCTCCCTTTGAATTCTTAGGAACTTCTCTCCATGGATAATGATATAATATTTTCTGATAATGAGATAATCTCTTTGGATAATGATTATCTCTCCCTTTGAATTCTTAGGAACTTCTCTCCATGGATAATGATATAATATTTTCTGATAATGAGATAATCTCTCCCTTTCGATAATGAGAATAATCTCTCCCTTATAATTCCTAATAATGAGATAATCTCTCCCTTTGACAACAATGCCAAACAATTCTTCTACATAATCTTCCATTCCCTTTTTTATAATATACTCCTTGAATTTCCCCATCCATTAGCAATATATTGACTCTGGTGTTCGGTGCATATTTGTACCTTGTTGTGTAGAGATGTAGCTTTTATTGTTCATCTCTGTGCTTGCATCAACATGAATGATATTTTGTTTGTATAGGTTGATGAAACCTCCTATTCATCTTACTAACTGATAGACAAGGGTTGTACCCCTAGTCTCTATCTCAGGTACTCAAATGTATCTTTCGGTAATGGCTTGGTAAAGATGTCAGCTAGTTGTTCCTTTGATTGAACATATTCTAGTATCACCTCCTTTGATTGTACTTGTTCTATTAGATAGTGATACTTGATAGCAATATCCTTAGTCTTAGCATGCATGACTGGATTCTTAGAAATGTTAATTGTACTGATATTATCACAATAGATAATCACTGGTTCAAGAATCTTCATATTCACACCTTCCAGCAATTGTTTGATCCATGAAATATTGGAGCAATTTGTAGTAGCAGCCACATATTCTGCTTCTGTAGTAGACTAAGAGATGCATCCTTGCTTCTTGCTGATCCATGTGACAAGTCTGTCACCCATGAAGAATGCTCCTCTAGTTGTGTTTTTTCGGTCATCAATGTTTACAGCCCAATCAATATCTGTATAGACTTGTAGCTCAAATTTTCCTTCTCTTTTATACCATAAACTATAGTCCTCAGTGTTCTTTAGATATCTTAGAATTCTCTTGACATCAGTCATATGTGATTCTTTGAGATTAACAGAGAATCTTGCAACTATTCCAACTACATGTGCAATATCTGGTCTAGTATGAACAACAGACATTAGTTTACCAATCATTGATCTATACAAGGTCTAATTTACCTCATTTGATTTGTCTTCCTTTTTCAGCTTACATCCGGTAGCCATAGGCATTCTAACTGGTTTGGAATCTTCCATTTTGAATATCTTCAACACTTCCTTGATGTATTTGGACTGAGTGATATATATGCCTGCATCTTGTTGAAGAATCTATAGACCAAGAAAGAATTTGATCTCCCCAAACATAGACATTTCAAACTCTTTTCTCATTTCTTTAAAAATGGATTTGCATAACATTTCATTTCCCCCAAAAATGATATCATCAACAAATGTTTCAGTAATCAAAATATTACCATCGGTATCTTCTTTTAGGTACAGATTGTTATTTTCACTTGTTATTATATATTCAATGCTAATGAGATAGGAGTGAAGTCTTTCATACTAGGCTCTCAATGCTTGTTTCAATCCATACAAGGCTTTATGTAGTCTACATACCATGTTTCTCTTGTCTGGATCTACAAACCCTTATGGTTGTTCAATGTATACTTCTTCTTCAAGTATTCCATTTAGGAGTGTAGATTTGACATCCATCTGGTATACCTTGAATCCTTTGAATGCATCATAAGCAAGAAGAATTGTAACTCCTTCTAGTCTAGCAACGGGTGCAAAGGTTTCTCCATAATCAATACCTTCTTCTTGTGCATACCCCTTGCATACTAATCTTGCTTTATTTCTTGTGACTTCTCCATTCTCATTCAGCTTGTTTCTGAATATCCATTTGGTACCGATGAAATTTTTGTCATCTGGTCTCGGTACTAGTGTCCATGTACTGTTCTTCTCAATCTGTTCTATTTTTTCATTCAAAGCACTGACCCATTCCTCATTTTCAAGTGTAGTATTAACAGATTTAGGCTCAAAATCACAAAGTAAACATCTAGTGTTTAGTGACTTACTTCTTGTTCTCATTCTAGCCTTCTTATCTCCTATGATTTGATTCTATGGATGATGTCTTCTGACATACTTGGAAAGTTTTGGTTCAGCTCTTTGTCCATCATTATGATCATCTTCTTAACCTTCATTCTGATCTTCATTGCTCGGTACATCATCTTGAGTATTATCCTAATTTTTGGTAATTGCACCTTGATGCTCGTTTGCAATGTTTTGTTGCTTGGGAGTGATACACAGTTGCTTGGGTAGAGTGTCAGGTTCTTCAGTGTAAACAAACCTATTGTAGTCTTCTAGTTCTTTTATGCTTTCCTTATCATTCTTTTCTGCAAATTCATCTATTCTTACATTTTCACTTTCAATGATCTTGTTAGATGACTTGTTAAGACATTTATAAGCCTTACTTTTGGTGGAATACCCTATAAAGATACCCTTATCACTTTTGGAGTCAAGTTTTCCATTTCTATCATCTTTCAAAATATAACATTGACTACCAAAGATTTTGAAGTAACTTACATTGCGTGTGTAACCATACCAAAGCTCATAGGGTGTTTTCTTTGTGTCCTCCTTCAATTGTACTTTGTTTAATGTGTAGACAACAATGTTGACAACTTCCCTCCAAAAATATTGAGTGATGCTTTTATCCATCATCAATGTTCTTGCACAGTCAACAATTGATTTGTTTCTCCTCTCAACAATTCCATTTTGCTGTGGTGTTCTCGGTGCAGAAACTTGTCTTTTAATTCCGTGCTCATTATAGAAATTAGTAAATTCATTTGAAACAAATTCCCCTCCTTTATCTAACCTTAAGCATTTCAATTTTTATCACTTTGTTTTTCTACCATAGTCTTATACCATTTAAACATCTTGAATGCTTCTGATTTAGCTTTTAAGAACATAACTATCATCATTCTAGAATAATCATCAACAAACAAAATGAAAAACCTATCTCCATAGTAACTCTTTGTCCTGATGGGTCCACTTAGATCACTATGGACTAATTCTAGAATTGCATTAGATGTATGGGCTTTACTCTTGAAACTAGACTTTGTCATCTTACCTTTTTGACAATTCTTGCACATGATATGCTCGAGTTTTGACATGTTGTGTAAGCCTCTGACTTTTCTTTTATTGCTTATCTTTATCATGTTGTCAAAATTCACATGACACAATATTTTGTGCCACAACCACATGTCTTCATTTCTATCCATTAAACAAGTGGTGTTAATGTCATCAAGATAGAAAAGGTTACCTTTTGTCTGCTCACCAATTCTGATCAACTTTCCTGATTCATTGAAGATATTTTCCTTCTTATTCTCAAATGCTACTTGGTGACCTGTATTGTTCATCTGTGAAACACTTAATAGATTATACTTCAGTCCTTTTACCCAGTAAGAATTTTCACATTTGATCAGGTTATTCAACATTATGGTTCCTTTACCTTCGACTGGACAAGGTATGTCATTACCCATTCTTACTGATCCGCCATTATAGTATTCAAAAGTTTCAAAATTTTGCTTATCACCGGTCATGTGGTGAGTGCAGCCACTATCTATAATCCAGACATCATTCTTACTAACCTTAGATATGAGTGCAGTTTCTACATACCTTTCTTCTTCTTCGTCTGAATCATCTTTCATGGCTACAAATACCATCTCAATGTCTTCTTCAGATTTGGTGTCAGTATTATCAGCTAGGTAACTAGCTTTCTTTCCTTTGTCCTTGTAGTCTCGGGTATCACTTCTTTCAATTTTTTGGTTGCTTCTGTAATCTCTATTATCACCTCAGTCAAACTTATTTTCATAATTTTTGTCATTACTTCTGTCATCTTTTTTTCTGTTAGGACATCTTGTAGCAAAGTGTCCAACCTCTTTACAATTCAAACATAAAAGTGGTAATTTACCTTTGTATCTACCTTTGCCTCTCTACAATCTTCTTTCCATTAGTGCTTCAATCTCATCAAGTCCTTGATCCTCATTATCACTTTCACTATTATTTCTAATAGTGCATCTATGACTTGACTTACTTATTTTCAAAGAAGATTTGAATGCAGATTCTATAGATGGTAAGACACTATTATCAAAGTTATTCATCTCAAATGAAATCAGTCTACCAATTAGACTATCTAGAGTAACTGTATTATTTGCAACTACTCTCATTTCTTGTATAGCAGAAACTCTAATATTTTATACAGGTAGTAAGGTTCTTAATATTTTACTTACCACTGTCTCCTCTTCAAGTACACCTCCAACTCCTCGAATAACATTGACTACCTCTTTAATTCTGCAGCTATACTAAGTGATATTTTATCCTTCTTTCATCCTTAGGTCATCAAACCTTCCTCTTAGGCTTTCTACTTTGGCTCTTAGTACATTAGCATCTCCTCCATGTACTAGCTTCAGCTTATCCCACATTTGCTTTGCAGAGGTGCAAGTTTTGACATCTTCAAACTCAACATCTGAGAGTGAGGAAGCAAGTTCTATCATCATGCAATTATGCTCACACTTTTCTCTCAATTGCTCAAGAGTATGAGGTCCTATAGGCAACACATATTTGGTATCAAGGTGTTGAGTAATATCATTACCAATACCTGATAGGTGGAGTCTTATTCTACTTTTCCATGATGCAAAGTTGTCTTTATTCAACTTGGACACATCTCGTTTGTTCATCTTGTGATCTTTTGCTTGAACTGTTAAACTCCCTTTCTAAGCACACAAGCTCTGATACCAATTGTTAGAAATAACTGAGAGGGGGGGGGGGGGGGGGGGGGGA
>MU225970.1:91927-105500 GCA_018584345.1 Thuja plicata | reverse complement strand
GGGGGGGGTGAATCCGTGGCCTCAAAAATATTCCAATTAATCAACCCAAAAACATAGTACCACAATATTAAGCCTCTAGTTATCTCCAGTACTACAAGATGTATCCCTTCGAATATACTTATCAAATAACTACTGCTCGGAGTGCTCTATTAAACCTTATTTTTAATGTTTACCGAATAGCAGTCTTTCATTTACCAAAAAATAGTAAATTGCTTAGTGTATACCGATCAATCTAGATTAGTTATGTGTAATGCAAAACACTAAATTAATGACTCATAAACACATTGACACATAGATTTTTAATGTGGAAACCTTGTTAAGAGAAAAACCACTTGGGACCGGTAACCCAAAATTTTCACTCTTTTGAAGTGATCTCGGTGAAGAGCCAACCCTGTTAAAGGTTACAAACACACTGTTAGGTGTGACCTTGTTAGAGGATTTAAAATATTAGTTTGTCACTTGATATCGGGCATCTCTATGCTACCTTCTATGACCAAACCCAAGTTAGTTTTTCAAATGGTATATGGCATCTCATGCTATCTTCATGATCAAACTTTTTGATACTCCTTGGGATGTATCTCAATATAGAAAAGATCTTCAAATCCTTCTCAGTTAAGAGACTTTCTAAATCAATGGTTAAACTGAAATAGTAAATGATTTGTTCACACATACAACTTAGAATTTATGATTTTTAGATCTATTGTAATCTCATTAAACCATTATGATCAATATATCTTTTCAATACCTTTGGTCCACTTTTTCTGCTCAATGATGTTGTGCTTCTCTGTTGCTCGGTGTTCGTAGAAATCTTTAGCTCTTTCCTCATCTTTATTGATTAGGACTGTATGAATTTATTCTTCATCAATTTCTCTCCATCATCCTCTTTTTCATTCACTCCCCTTAATTCATAATGAATTAAGTTGTCTCTTTATAGACATGATATCATTGTTTCTCTCTTCTTGATTTTCTTGTTCTTGGCGTGATCTGCAATCTTAGCCAATCTTGAGTTAAAGAATAACTCCTGTTTTATCTCATAGAAATCTTCTTGCTAACTAGATAAAATATCTTTAAATCCTTTACTTATCTATGGATTTAACTTGTCAATTAAAACAATGTCAACAACCAGTTAAGTCTATCTTTAGCTCTGCCAGCTAGATATTTTGTCATTTCTGAACTCCAGTTAACTTCGGTGTTTTAAATCTTTGATATATTTGGTCAACACTTTATTTTTCCTCAGGCTTCTCCATCAGTTAACATTGTAATTTTGGCTGTCGGTAATGCTTGTGATTTTGCTCATCGATAATGCTCGTCGGTTTATTTGCTTGGGCATCACCGTGACTTAACTTTCAGTTATCTCTGTCCTTCGGTTTCCACTAGCCATCGGTGTTTGAAGTCACTTTAGTGAATGCTGGTATTTTATGCATTATTGAAAGCATAATCTTTATCTCTCTAATTCTCTAAAGTCTTTGACACTTTGAATATAATCGAGTAGATTATATCCAGTTGACATCAATGACAATACAATCCATTAATTGATTTAATGTCTTGTATTATCTTTCTACATTTCAGTGATCAACTTCACATCTTAAAACATTTAATCAGTTACATGTCATCACGGATTCACCAAATATGACTTCAATAGGGAAAAATCTTCCTCATGTTGTGCATCCCATTTGAAAACTATGTCTTTATGTAGAAGTCTGGTGAAAGAATGGTATTTTCCGCTAATTGAGATATAAATCTTCTTATGGATTGAAAAATTCCTTGCAATGATCTCATTTGGCATATGTTCTTTGGTGCATCCATTTCCATGATAGCCTAAACTTTCTCAGGATCAACTTCTATTCCCTTTGCTGAAACTATGTAACCCAATAACTTTCTTGATTGCACCCCGAGTGTGCATTTCTTAAGATTTAACCTAACTTTGAATTGTTCCAACCTTGTGAAGATATTTTCCAATATGGGTATATCATCCTTAATTTCATGTGATTTAGCTAGAATATCATCCACATAGTCTTCAAGAAATGTATGCATCATATCATGAAAAATTGTAGTCATTGCCCGTTGATAGGTAGCTCCAACTTTTTTAAGGCCGAAGGGAATGATGTTCCAAAAAAATATACCCCAAGGGCATGTGAAGGATGTTTTATCTTGATCTTCATGTGCTATCTTAATTTGGTTATACCCACTAAATCCATCCATAAGGGAAAACATGGAGTGTCATGCCGTCAAATCCACTATAACATCAATGCTAAGTAATGGAAAGTCATCCTTTGGGCATGCCAAGTTGAGATCTTAGAAATTCATGAATATTATAATTGATTTAGAATTATTTTAAATCAAAGCAATATTGGATATCCATTTGGCATAAGCTATATCCCTTAGGAACCCCACTTTTAACAATTTCTCCAACTCTGCTTTCACTAGTAAGGCTATACGGGGATGCATTTTTCTTAACTTTTGTTTCATCGGCTTAAATCCTATTATTACATTGATATGATGCATAATGAAACTTGAATCTAACCTTGGCATATCTGAATAAGACCACACAAAGTTAACTTTCTTTTCTTTGAAGAATTTGATGAAATCTTCCCTTTCTATTGGAGATAATGAAACTGCAAGGTGTATGAATCTTGGTTCTAAATCAGTTCCAATATCAACCTTCTCTATTGGTTCATTATAAATAGGAGATATTTCTTCATCATTCTATGGAAAAGGTGTCTAATCTCTCTTCCTTAGGTTCCACAATCGGGTTTTCACCTTTGGAAACATCCTTTATTTTTACTTTTTTGGGGTCTAGTACTGCCACATTATGGTTTTCAACACTAGACCACTTCATTTTTTTATTTTTTATTTTTTTGGATTGAGAGATTGTCCCTTTTCTTCCATGACGATGCTTTGATTGAATTCATAATTGAAAGAGGGTTCCACTACATTGAGTTATAAGGCCATAGAATTATCATTAGGAAAAGAGACTATCATTTGGCGTGGCTAGGTCCCAATCAATTAATTTGGGATGGATAAGAGAGAAATATATTCATTGGGTAAATTTGTATCTATAGGGTTTAAGGACATGACTTTGTTAGAGATTTTGTACACTGTATCACTCAAATCTATGACATGGGCTTGCTCAAGGTGTTCCATAGAACATGGATCAAAATCTTCCTCATTTGAGTCCTCTCAGATTTCTAATGGATAAAATGCTTGTGGATTAAACCTAAAATTTGATTCTCCTAACCATGAACCCATGGTTCACCCACCCAAGGAGTTCCATTTGATTCTTTTCTTAAATCTGATTCATGATAATTATTTGACCCTTGATTAAAACTTGAGGCTTGATCAACACTTGGTTGTTTGTTTTCATTGAATGTAGGAGAACAAGTATGAATTACATCCACCTCCTTGTCATGAAAAGAAGTTACAGATAAGGAATCCCATTCATATTTATCAGAGTCATATTCACTTTCTGAATCTACCACGTGGATGCGCTCACAGGAGTCTTTGAAGTTGTTTGAACCACTTCCTTGTTCTTGGTACCCTATTCCTGATTTTTCATCCTTAGATCTCCAAGGAGGTTGTATGGGTTCTAGCATGACTTTATTACTTATGGACAAAGGTCCTCTTCCTCTATATCCCATTTTTTGCATGATTTGAAAACCTTTTCCATATTGATGTGTTTGGATACTCACATTTTGAACCCTTTCTCCATGGGAACTTGAAGCCTCCTCATCTTTATACAACCATTTTAGAACCTCATTATCCTCTTCCTCTTTTGATGAATTGTCACTTGCTCTTATAAAATGGGCATTATATTTTTCATTTGAATGAGCACTAGTTGGCCTCCCATGTGATTTTGGAGAATGAGGTAAGTCAAACAAGGACACAAAATACTCTCCAACACCATTTTGATGGATTTTGCATTGTTTCTCAAATTTCTTCATTAATTTGTCCATTTTTTGATAGTGTGTTTCTTGGAATCCTTCATTTTCTAGGATATTAATTAAATACTGTCCCCCACCTTTGCAATAAGAATATGAATGATTATCCCTCCTTTGGTTTAGTGTTACATAAATTTATCATTATATGGGTAATGAGTCACAAAATTTGATGCCGACTCTTTAAATGTTTGCACGTTGGAGGGTAATTTTGAGAACTATTCCATTGTGGGTCCTCCAATGCTTCTTGGGAATAGTCACATTAAATAAGTGGTTTCACGCATAAAATCCAAGCTTAATGCACACGACTCTCTCAAATGATCTGGTGGGTCGGATACCCTCATGTATTTGTCATAATTAGGAAAGACCACATTTGGTGGAAATGGTATCATAATTAGGGTTTTTTCAAACAAAAATTGGCATATAACCTCAACGGAGAAAGGAGTTGGAGCCGTCATTTTCTTCATATTGTCCAATTACATTTGAAAAAGTTTGATTTGTTATTCATAATTGCAATTGGGTTTTCATCCTCCTCCTCCTTCTTTAGGTGGGTCATATCATAATCATGGGGGAGTTTCACCCCTGCTTGGGCTAAGTCAAAGAAATACTTCTCCCTATCTCTCTCTAGGACTGTCTCCATGAGATTCATAAAGAATGGAATTTGAATCGCTTCATTCATCTTTTTATCGGTGGCCTCCTCATTTTGAGGGTCCTTATTCCCTCCATTATTTCCAATTCCTTGATTGTTAAGATAATTTCCTCCTTCATTTCTTCCATTATTGTTGGCACCCCTATTTCCACTATTTTAGTTGTTGGTGGTGTCATTGTTGACATGATTAATAAGGTCAGGATCCATGCGTCCAAAGTGGAAAGACATTGTGCTTGGTTTTGCTTCCTTTTTGGTTTCAAAAGATGTTTGTGAGGAAGCTAGTGTGTCACTTGGAAAGGGAAATTCTTGCCTAAGATAAGTTCTGTTTGCTTGTAAGGTTGCCTTGGTATAGTGATCTCTTGTAAAATCAACATTTAGTTCACCCTTTTGATCAATCCCTTTAAATTAATTTTGAACTTCTTCAATATGATGGGATATGACCAGTTTGATAATTTGGGCAGAAAATACTCTGAAAAGGGTATCCAAATATGACCCTAAAATTTTCCAAAAACCCTGGGAGATACTCATTGTTTGAGAGTCTCAATTTGTACACGCTACTTGAAAGATTGCCTTAAATCATTGTACGCGCTCACTGGAAAAGTAAGACCTGCTGGTTGACTATTTAGGCATGTTACTTTATAGCTTGTAAGCGTTAAAAAATGTTGGTACATGCTATTTATTGGCTCATACACGGTAAAAGTCTTCTTATACATGCTACTTATCTGATAAAAAGTTTGTTTATAAGCGCCACTTTGCAATTGGTGAGTGTTACTTCTCTACTTATACGTGTCAAACTGCCTCCGGAGCAGGAATGTGTTGTTTTTTTTATCACCGTTTGATTAAATTTTAAAAATTTTAAGGTGTGATCAGATCTGGATGAACGTAATCCTTTTGCAATATGAAACATCAACCACAAAACTCACAAAAACCTAAAATTTAACCCTTAAACTACACATAATGTGTATGTTTTCAATCATTTTCATGGGTCTTTCACATGCAAATCTTCCAAGCAATCTAGCTATGGAAAAATTTGGCTTTTAAATGGCTTCAGTAGGTAGGCATTGCTATTTTAATCAGGTTGTAGTCAAGATTCCATTCGAAAAGTTTTGAGTTTCATCCTCCATTATAGAGGCCTCCCACACGCATAAAAATACGATTTTGCACAATCCCAAAGGACTACTAGAGGAGGTTAGATTATCAATTCCTTCCGTCACTCACCCCATTAAGGATGAATGCATTTTTATTATAGTGGGTTGGATTGCCTTCATAAAATTAACTTGTTATCTAATCAATTCAACAAATATTTAACAAATATTAGCTAAATATTGAAAATCAAACAATGAGAATCTCATGACTCTCTATCTAGGAAAGAAAATAACATGATCTCTGCTTAAGCATGCATAATGACAGCCCTAAAATGAGAATTGAAGCTATTGATGATGATTATGCCTATTTAGCTCACAAAACACTCTAAAATGCTTCAAAGATGATCACTAAATGTAAATTGAGCTCAAAATAAAAGCCATGAACTCCAAATCAAAATGCCTATAGTGATGATGCTTAGCTCATAAATGTGTGTGATATAATTTTCACTCAAAATGGCCTCTATTTAAAGGATTTCCCAAGGGTAGGGGGTAGAGTTGATTTAACCTTGATTAGGGTTAGGTTAAGTTAATTGTCTCAAAGGTTAAGACAATTTCAATGGTAGTTTCAAATAAGGGGACAAATTGAGTGGTCAAGATGCAACTCCAAGATGTGTGATGGAGGATCAATTTGGGCTTGATCCATGTGAGCTCCATTCTTAATTTCCACTGGTTGAAATTGATTTTCCCATGTGATGGGTGAGAAAATTTAGGAATTAATTAAATGATTTAATTTAATTGTTTTATCCATGTGCACCCTTGAAGGGGTTGGAATTAATTTGATTATAAGTATGCAATTAATTGATTATAAGTATGCAATTAATTGATTAAAATCTATTGCACACAATTATTTGATTATTTGATTTAATTAATCCAAAGGCTTTTGATAATTCAATTAATTCAAAATTTGCTTGATTTTCTCACTTCATTTCTATTTGATTTATCTTGACTAAATTTAGGTGTCTACACTTACAAGCCTAGACAAAATGCAATTTACTTTCTCAAGCTTAGGTGAACTTGAGGTTGAAGAGCCTCCAAATGTTTATACCGATAGCGATCACATGAGGTGCTTGTTATTGGCGTTGTCTATAGGACAACTAGAATGTACCCCCATATAAATATAATATAATTTAAAAACAAAACATTATAAATGAGTGCATTTTTATTTCCCCACAACCAAGAGCCTTGTTATTATGCTAGGAGTGAAGCACTACTATTGCAATTCGTTCTACTACACTTACTCGAAAGTGCATCTTACCCTTCTCAAAACTCTATTTAGCATTTATCCTCTAAATCCTATCAATGCCCACCTCCTCCTTGCTAGATTGACAAAACCATCCCTAATCAGATCTAGTCATGTGTTTTCCTAAACACTTCCCTTAAATAAATACCTACTTCCCTATTGCCTAATACTATTATGTTGCCCAAATTCTAGAACATTGGATCTTATGAGAAATGCAATCCCTTTTTCGACCTTCAAAGAAGTTTTCAAAACCCTAACAATATTTTGTCTCAACATCTCTAAAACTCGTAACAAAATCATGTCTCAAGATTCATTTCTTAAGAGGGCTCAACCTCCTCGGTGAATCTCAAGGACAAAGGATTGGACAACGCCACCATGAAATAAACCCACATTTATCCCATTATTACTTAAGAGCATTTGCACCAATTATAAATGGTTCCCATTCACCAAATTATATGTCGAAACCACTTCGCAATGATCATCCTTATGGAAGCAATATGTGAATGTCCCAATCATAGCCAATCAATTATCTCACCTCCTACACATTAATTCTACAAAGAAAAGCAATATCCCCTGTATTTGGCATTGCAACTAATATATGGCTCTACATACAAGCCTATAAAAATTGGAATATACTCTCTCAAGCTTAGTTGGACTTGCAATTGAAGAGCCTCTAGATTTTCATACTGATGGAAATCCCATAAGGTTCTTGTTATTGGCATTGTCTATAGGACAACCAAAATGCACGCCCATATATATATATATATATATATATATATATATATATATATATATATATTAGAAAAGAAGAACTATAAATGGGTGCATTCTTATTGCCCCGTACCCAACAACCTTACCTTGTTATTGGTCTTCATGTTTGGATGCTAAGAGTGAGGCACTCCTCTTGTCCTTCATTCTACTACATTTACTCGAAAGTGCATCTTACCTTACATTGCACTCTTGTTTGAAAAATTATTTAAACACAATAAAATCAAATAAAATTACAATCTGATTTGGTCCAAGTTCAATGCATGTACGGACCTAGGTGACTGCAAAAAATTGACAATTTAAGGAAACTGTGGGAACTTGTTTCGAGGAAGTAATTCCCAATTTGTAGAGATGGAAGATACTATAAACTATAGCCTACCAGTTAATCAAATTGATCCAAATCACACAGTTAACTTTGTGAAACCTAGTCAAAAGCTAGGCTCATATAGAGTCATTTTAGCCTAATATAAACACTCTCCCATAGTACATTCCCCAACATACATGCACTTTCTTGAGGGTCACCATTTCGATGGTCACTTCCACCATTAAAATAAAAATAAAAATTGTAGTCGGTCATAAAGCCAACTGAAAGCATTTTGATCAATAATCAAATTCGATGGATCAAATTAATGTTTACCCAGAAAAGATGAGATTTACTCTGGATTCCATAAAAAATATGTTCAAAGAGCCTTACAAGAATCATCAAATAGATGATGTAGTCAATAAAAATGGAAATAACTAGCTGAAACTTGGTTTCCTCATGCCTTTGCATGTGGTTGATCATAGAAGCATCTTGTGGTCTCTAGGGAATAGAAGACTATGGGTGTTGAGAAAAGCTGGAGTGCCCACAATGAAGGTGATTTTTGTTCCACCTAATTGTTGATGCTATATAGTGTCAGGAGTTATCTTTCTCTTGAAACAGAATCACTTGTCCAAGAAATGCGAAGGGTATTGCATTTGGAAATTAAAAAGTCTTTCATGGAGATGTGAAGAGACATCCATTTGAAATGAAGACACTTGTGCTTGGAATGTAAAGCGTCTTCAGTTTCAGAGATGAAGAGTCAAGTCTTCTATATATTTCTTTGTCTTGTGAATTGGTTGGGTGTTAGACACACATTATATTGTTGGTTGTGTGTCTATTAGATGGATTGTTGGTTCAATTTGAAGTATTATACTTAGATCTCTATTATTTTATCAATAAAACATCATTTCTTGTGTGGATGAGATTTTCCCCTCAAGTTAGAGGGTTTTCCTAGGATAAATATTAGTGTCTTTTTGTCTCATCTATTCTTGCATGTTTGTGTTAATAATATTTTGTTTCTTTTCTATTATGGTTCATAATATTAACATGGTATTAGAGCGGGTCTAAGGAAATGATCCGAACTAGAATAGAACACTTGGATTCTAGAAGAATTGTAATGTCTAATGGGAGTCAAATATGTTGTTCAAAATGAGGGATTCATATGATAACATGTAGCTGAAGAGCCTTCAAGGGTAGAATCTTTGATGAAGCTTCTTACCTAGATAGGGAAGATGTTGTCATGTTCGTATATGCTTACATATTTAGCATTCATGTCTATGAGGATAGAAGATGTACTGGTGTTCAAATTTTTCATTCTCTATAACTGTGTGATGGTGAAAGATCTATTAGTGGATTGTGAGGAAATTTAGTTAATAAAGAGATAAGTATTTGAATATTGATCATGAATTTTATGTAGTTAATTCATGCTATAATATTGAGAATAGTGAATCATGTATGCTTTTAGCATTAATATGTATATTTTATCTTTATGAATAGTTTGATTCTATGAACTATTGCTAATCTCTCTAAAAATGCTTCTAGGACAGATCAAGAAGCAAGGGGATGATCAAAGATTACATGCAAAGTCATGCAGGCTATAGAGATGAACATGGGAATGCTGCTTGCAGCCATGGGACTGAATTGGTAGCATATAACTTCATTAAAGAGAAAACCTATTCAGATTGTTATTGCAATTAGTTTATTCAAAAAGGAAGAAATGAAATTTAGAGGGAGACTATTCAGCTGCAAAAATCAGATTCAGAGGGATCTTGAGTGGAAGATGGAGAATACCAATTCCTTTGCAGAGGATCAACAAGCTTGTGTAGTAGTGTGATTGCAAAAGCTCATTGTTGGACAAACATTGGAGTCAATTTCCTAGTATTGTGATAATTAAAGCCATGTGAATTTTTCCCTATTGAGAGGGAGTCTCAGTTGAGAAGGAGTCTCAACATTCAGATGATATTTTATATGTTTTAATGAGTTCTTCTCTAAGAGGGAGAAGTTTGAGGTGCAATCCCTTGTTAATGAGTTCTTCTTAGTGAGGGAGAAGTTCAAGGTGAAATACCTTGTTAATGCATCATTCTTTGTGAAAGAATTTTGAGGTGCAATCCCTTGTTCCACCCTATGGGAGTAGCTATGGTGGATGTCATGTGAGAGAATCCATGACTTAGCTCTTGTATTATTCACCCTCTGGGAGTAGCCAGGGTGAACATCATGTTGAGATAATGATATCACATTGAGAGAATCCGTGATAAATTTTTTGGTTTTCTCACAATAGGTGTAGCCATTGTGAGGGTCATGTTGAGAGAATCCATGACATGATAATCTGGAAAGATACCTCCCTAGCTAAGATGGAGTGTTGATTTTATATAGCTTCGGAAGCTATCTTTCTCCTGAAGGTGAATCACTTGTCTAAGAAATGTGAAGGGTCTTGCATTTGGAAATTGAAAATACTTGCATGGAGATGTGAAGAGACATCCATTTGAAATGAAGATACATGTGCTTGGAATGTAAAGAGTCTTCAATTTCAAAGATGAAGAGTCAAGTCTTCTATATATTTCTTTGTCTTGTGTATTGGTTGGGTGTTAGACACACATTATACTACTAGTTATGTGTGTAGTAGATGGATTGTTGGTTCAGTTTGAAACATTGTACACAAATCTCTATTATTTTATCAATAAAGCATCATTTCTTGTGTGCCTAGGTTTTTTCCCTCAAGTTGGAGGGTTTTTCCAATATAAATATTAGTGTCTTTTTGTGTCATCTATTCTTGAATGTTTTGTGTTAATGATATTTTGTTTCTTTGCTATTCTAGTTCATAAAATTGTAGTCAGTCATAAAGCCAACTCAAAGCGTTTTGATCAATAATCAAAGCCGATGAATCAAATTGATGTTTGCCCAGAAAAAGTGAGATTTACTCAGGATTCCATAAAAAACACGTTCAAAGATCCTTACAAGCATAATCATTTAGATGATGTAGTCAATCAAAATAGAAATAACTAGTTGAAACCTGGAGTTCTCATGCCTTTACACATGGATCATAGAAGCCTCTTGTGTTCTATGGTGAATAGAAGGCTATGGGTGTTGATAAAAGCCGGAGTGCCCAAAGCGAAGGTGGTTTTTGTTCCACCAAATCATATCATATTTTTTCCAATATCAAACCCTAGATGAAAATGAAATGTAATTGAATGTGTGCCTTGAAAGGGAAAAGGCTAGATCTGATATTGAAATTCTAAAATAGAATTTTATATATTTTTGAATCTCCTTTGTGTTGATGGCTCCATGACAAGGTTGATGTTGCAATGTAGGAATGCATAATCGAGTTCATATTAATTTGATCATGGATGTCATTTTGAATGTTTGAGATCCGAACTTGACCTCTCCTATTTTTCTTCATAGCTTGTATGTTGTGTCTTTTGTAGAGACATTTAAGAGGATAGTTTGTGAGACAACCAAATGGTTCCCTATTCCTTCTTGTCATTTTTATTCCATTCTTCATCTGACAAGTGAGAGTTGGTTTCTTTTCTTCAGAAACATACAATTGTTGATCTCTTTCTTCAAGGAGATCTTCAACTCTCAAATTACACATCTCATACCAGTGCCATTGAAATTCTCAATACCTTGGTGAGAGGTGGAGGTCATTGTATACAATATTTCTCAAATTTGTAAGAAACCCACAAAAACAAAAACTATCACTGCAACAAAAAACCTACAACATTTAAAGAGAATAGTCAACATAATTGTTAGCTCTAAGACCAAATGCTATAAAAAAAGGTGAAGAAATCTTGCAATATGAACTTTAAATTTAATATCATTGCAAATATGAAACTAATATTAATCTTTATTAAAGTAATTTTAGAATCAAAATAGGAACAAGAAAACCATTACACATGAAACACTAGTTTTACGTAGAAAAATTCTTATGGAAAAAACCCACTACAAAAAGAGAGGAAAGTATATTACTAATCCAATAAAGAATACAACAAAAATGCACTTTTCTATAGACCCTTGTAAACTGTGAAAACAATTTGTTACTGTGGAAATTGAACAAGGATGAATGAATGACTCTAGCTTAAGGTACCAATTTATAGGAGTTTGTGATGATGACTACTAATATAGTATCACCAAATGATAGGCTACAAAACCACTTGGAAAAGCTCATGCCTAGCTCCTTAGAATGAGTTAAGCTCATCCAAAATAGCAACTTAAAGTTTCTCTTATAGCTATCATAAGTCAGCTCTCATGCATATCCACCTATGGAATGATTTTTTCATAAACCTGATGAACTACAACTGATTGTATGTTTGAAGTCATTTTGTTGATGGTCAACCAAGTTACAGATGTGATGATAGACATTAATCTGTTAATGTATTGTCATTGATGTCAAATTATTTGGGTATCATTATGGTAACAAAAATCTATTATGGATTAAAGATCTGGAACAAAAAAAGTTTATGTGGTTGGTAATTGAAGAGTTTTGTATACACTAAGTAACAGTGAACACCGAGTTAATACAGTGTATATCGAGCACAGTGTTAACCAAGCTAGGGATCACCGACACATCAAGGTATTGACCAAGCAATTTAATCAAACTGAGGCCGAATAAAATGATGAGCTGACAAATTTATGATTCTGAGGTAAATGATAAGGTTTGTTATGATGCTCAAACGACTATGAAAATTCAAGGAAGATCAGATGAAGATGATTGAAATGTGTTTTTGACACAATTGCTGAGGAAGGTTTAAGCGACAAAACCAATGATTGAGATTAAGCGGAAAAATCTAAAGGATGGAAATTAAATGAGATATGATGTCTATATAAGAGACAAGAGATTCATTATGAATCATGATGCTATGATGCGCACACATGCAAATTTATTTCATGACTGATCAAAATGGTTAAAGACAGAACCGAGCATTTTCTGCAGACAACATCGAGCGACAGAGGAAAGAGCATTAACCGAGCATAACAGAGTATGAAGAATCAGATGAACTGAAGTGAACAAATTGATTAGAGGTATTATGTACTGTACACCTCTCTCTCCGGTTTCCCACAGCTTTCCAAGGGTGGGGGTTAGTAGCAAAGGTTCACAATTGAATGCAAATCAAATACGCAATAACTACTAAACGAATAACAGAAACGTGAGCAATAAAATGTACAAACAAGAGAAGGGAAGACAAGTAAATGCAAACCCCACGATGCTTGAAGATTCTATTGTTTCTCTCTACTCCTTCCGAAACGCTATTCTTGATGCTCAGTATTGGTGGGGCAGCGTCTATGACTTGAGAAGCATCGAGAATTTGACAATTGATATGTGTGTGATTGCAAGATAGCTTTGAATGCTGACAGAGTAATGGCGCTTGTAAGCTTGAAATCCCGGATCTATGATCGCAAGATGGCTTGAATGCTGACAGAGTAATGGCACTTGTAAGCTTGAAATCTTGGATCCTTCAAATGGTTATGAAGGGTTTATTATATAGGAATTGGTGATGGAATGAATGGTTGAGATCAATCCCAGAGATGGGGAGATGAACG
>MU225970.1:61085-78163 GCA_018584345.1 Thuja plicata | reverse complement strand
GGTTAGTGTGGATAGATTGCAGCAGCGGCATGGTTTCAGAATCAGTGGAGTTTGGTGGGATGGAAGGCATGCTAGTGATCATAGGTGCACTTGGTTGTGGGTTAGTCATGCCTTGAGTAGATGAGGTACTGGCTTGGGTTGGGTATTTGGATTGGTTGGACACAGTCTGCGTTGATGTAGGTAAATTCAATGTTGGAAAGATCCGTGACACAACCGGTAATGTCTGAGGAGTAGTGTTTTGACCTGCGAGAGGGTTTTCGGGCCATATGGTTGATACGCTGAATTCAGCGGGGAGCTTGACTCCCTTCTTTATTAGCATGGCCAAGTAACATTCAGGGTTCCTCTCTACAATAGCGTCAACTACTTTGGTAGAATAGGCATCTTGTTCCACATCTTCGATCTCTGCTTCTGTGATATCTTGGATGCCCCGCGGGGGGGATCAATGAATAGGGTAGGTGTAGTGTTCACAAAGGGATCATTTTCTTGCTCTGTTTCCCAAGCGGGGAAATGGTTTATGTATGACTCATCTGGTTGATCTCTAGCCATAGACCTTGTGTAAGGTCCTCCATGAGGTGTTTGAGACATAGTGCGGTCCAGG
This sequence comes from Thuja plicata, assembly GCA_018584345.1. NCBI lineage: Eukaryota > Viridiplantae > Streptophyta > Pinopsida > Cupressales > Cupressaceae > Thuja > Thuja plicata. Next base: position 77,565 of record MU225970.1, on the reverse strand, counting down.
TTTTGTAATTGAAACAAGTGATATAAAGCAAACAAAGAAGAGGATCCTTTCTAAGACAAAGTCCGAGTTATGTTTTGGACAAAGGTAGTTTTAAAGACAGATTTTGATATAACTTGATCTCAAAGTGGTGATAAAAGATAGTATTTGCTGACCTTTGTCTTGGACAAAGTCGATTTGAAAAAGTTGATGATGTTTGAAAAGGTGAGATCAAGATATTTCGAGTCTGAACTTTGGAACTAACAATGTTTTAGACAGTAATCGTCCTTTGTAGAGAAAGGGTAATCTTAAATGTTTAGAGATTCACACAATGTTCTTTGCATTTTCCTGGGATAAACACTAGTTTTTGGACACCAAATGAAGAATTCTTTCAAGGTTTTTAGGTCAGAATAGGAATGTAGTATAACTAGTCAAAAAATGTGGTACAATTTCACCGATTGCGGTGAAATAAAGGTCAATTGTGGTGTTTTATCACTCACAAGGCTTCAGATTTACAAGATAGTTGACGTTCAACAACCCTAGACTTTGAACACGTTTGACTCATTTTGACAGTTTGAATGTTTTTGTTTTGCATTTTTCAGAAACTGATCAAAGGAACAAGCACAATAGACACTGTGTTTTGAAGATTGAGATTGTGTATGTTCTACAACTTTTTCAAGTTGCAATGTTATCACGTGGTCTCAACAATGAACAATAAGATTTAATCTAGGTCAAATTGGCTTCAGAATATGATGTTATAGGCCCAATGCTTGAATGTCCGTTAGCTCACATAGCTATTGTCACGCTACTAGGACATGAAGGTCCACGTTGTAGGTGCCCATGTTTTTGCTGTTTCCAGGTATTGTTGCCGTGAAGTGAAGATCTCTTTCACTACACAAATACCGTGGGACACATATGTTGGGAATCTTGGGGGGAAATTCTGCAACCCCTTACACTATAATAAAATATCTGTTTAGAGGTAAAACGGGTTGGCCTCTATGTAATCAAGGTTGTAGTCAGAGTCCGTGGTGTCTCTCCAATCATTTTGTACATGCGTGACTCACTTAAGAGCCTAATTGATCATGTTGGCTCCTTAGGGATATTCACCTGATCCAGACTATCATCAACACGCCTCGCCCGAGCTTGGCTAGATAAGATGAAACTTTGGTTCGCGCCTTGTTTATATACCGGTCGGAAGGATTTCCCAGTTTAAGGTCATCCTCCAAGGAAGAAGCACTTTCCCTGGACAGGCCTTTCTAAGAAAATAAAGGTTTGTAATCTAAACAGTTTGTGCAAGTGCACCCAAAACTCAAGACAGGAGGTTAATCGATTAAGCTCCAATTTTGAAATGTGAATTAAGCTATAACACCATACAAGCACGAATGTCCAATTTTAAGCCCAAAAAGTAGGTGTTGTTTGCTTGTTCAATTTTAAACCACCAAACTGAAATATTTTTTGCCTTTCTTCAATTTTAAGCCTCACGTCAATTTTAAGCCCAAATCTGAAATATGAGGTGTGATATGTATTGCAAGCACTGTTCATTTTAAGCCTAAATCGACAAATGAATTCCTTTTAGTTTGTGTTGTTTAAACAAGTTAGTACCAAAAAAAGGATTATTTGCAAAATGAGAACTTTAAAGAAATTGAAATGGTGCTTACCAAAACTTACCCTCCTCTGTCCTTGATGACTTTGATCCAATCCTGCACAGAAACCACAAAGAATGTTAATTAAACAGCAGACGGGCAGAAGACTTGGATCTGATATTTGCAAATTTTTTTGTGATTGCGGCAATCTTCCTGCAAATGCGGTAAAATTTTGTCGATTACGGTAATAAACTCTCAACTGCGGCAGAATGCTATCAATTGCGGTAATTAAACTTCGATTGCGGTAGAATTATGTCGATTGTGGCACGGATCTGACAAATGCGGCAGAATTATGGCGATTGTGGTAAAATCCAGACGACTGCGGCATGGATCGGACGATTGCGGTAAAATGCCAGAAGTCAGAGACAAGAAAATGGCCAGAAAGACTGTGAAAGCCTGCAATCAATTGCGGTATTAAACCAGTCGATTGCGGTAGAATACAGGCGATTGCGGCAGAATACAGACAATTGCAAAATAGTACAGATGTTGAAGAAAAGTCTAATTTTTAAATTTGCGACCGTATGGCCGTGGTTGATCTGCTCGTTTCTTCATCTACAACAAATATTTAGGCTGTTTGTTCACGTCGGGTTCACCAAAATGTACGCCTCTCTCTCCGATTTCCCATAGCTTTCCAAGGGCGGGGGTTAGTAGCAAAGGTTCACAATTGAATGCAAATCAAATACGCAATAACTACTAAATGAATAACAGAAATGTGAGCAATAAAATGTACAAACAAGAGAAGGGAAGACAAGTAAATGCAAACCCCACGATGCTTGAAGCTTCTATTGTTTCTCTCTACTCCTTCTGAAACGCTATTCTTGATGCTCAGTATTGGTGGGGCAGCGTCTATGACTTGAGAAGCGTCGAGAATTTGACAATTGATATGTGTGTGATCGCAAGATAGCTTTGAATGCTGACAGAGTAATGACGCTTGTAAGCTTGAAATCCTGGATCTATGATCGCAAGATGGCTTGAATGCTGACAGAGTAATGGCGCTTGTAAGCTTGAAATCTTGGATCCTTCAAATGGTTATGAAGGGTTTATTATATAGGAATTGGTGATGGAATGAACGGTTGAGATCAATCCCAGAGATGGGGAGATGAACGGTTGAGATCAAAAGGAACATGAGAGATCCTCAGTAAAATCCACCTCTTTATTTGGTTAAGAGGAGATAGAGTTTGGTTAACTGAGGAGCTAATTATGAGTTACCCTTTTGAACTGAAGAGGTGGGTGAAGTTACCCATGTGGACTAGAGAGATGGGTGGAGTAACCCATGTGATCTGATTGGAGTTATCTCTTTGAAGATAAATGAATATTTAATTCATTTATTTAATGATTGTTTTCAACATGTGAGATAATTGAATTCTTTTTGATTAAGAATTGCTTTATTTGATGAAATTAATTTAATTTAATTAAAATTAAATTAATTGGAAGAATTTAATTAGTAAGTTTAAATATTTGAATTTAAACTATAGGAAATTGAGTTTAATTAATTAAATAATGATAATTAATCAATTAAAGCTTAATTAATTAAATCAAATTAATTATTTAATTAATTTTGGGAATTGGATTCGATGATTTGAGAAATGAATTTAGAAGAAGATAGATGATTAATTAATGATTAAGAAACCATTAATTAATAGATGAAAATTAGTGTTTTTAATGTAAAGTCGCAAGCCTGTCCATTTTAGGGTGTCTACATGTACTTAGCATAGACCTAAAAAAATGCAAATAGAGTTGTATTTGAATCAGATCATTACTGTATCAGTTTAACCATTGTTACAGATAAATCTCTTAACCGAGTAGGACGTGAAAGTATTTATTATGACATTCAAATGAATGTTGAGTGTTTTCTTGTTGACCCCATAGTGAATGATTGGTCAAGAGAGAAATGTTAGTTTTAAATCCTCTAACTAGGTCACATTTAATAGTGTACATTGTAACCTTTAACAGGGTTGGCTCTTAACCGAGCTCACTTCAGAAAAGTGAAATATTTTGGGTTACCGGTCCCAGGTGGTTTTTCCCTTAGAAGGGTTTCCACGTTAAAAATTTGTGTTAATGTGTATGATTGTTGTGGATTGTTATTTTTCTTTACACATTACTTTATTTGCATTGATCAGTAATCACACTATTGATTTACTGCTACTCGGTAGATGACTAGACAACTTAATATATAGTTTTGAAGATAAGTTTTAGATCAAAGTTATATTTCACCGAGTTGATTTATATGTTTGAAATTATTGTTAGATACATCTGGGAGAATTTAGGATTGTAGGATAATTGAGAACTACTTATTCACCCCCTCTCAGCTATCTAAAAATTGGTATTAGAGCATAGAGTGCTTAGAAGGAATGTTTTAAAGGACTTAAGATAAAGAACACAAGATGTATGGGTAAAAGCATAATAATCTATCACCTTTTAGGCTAACTTATCAGCACAACTGAATTTTAGTATTTTTAACTAAAAAATAATTTTGGTCAAACATATAGTCTAGCTAGATTCATTCTAGATAAGTTAGATAAGTTCTTTAACTTTTCCAATTGGAAATGTCTATTAAATGTATGTTTTATACCACTTTGAGTCCAATTACCATAGAAATAAAATTATTTCAGAAAAAGTGACGTTTCAATAACTCCTCATTTTTTAATGGTATTTTTTTAAAATATAAAAATACCCTTTTATAGAGATTAGAGTTAAGAATACCCTCATATAGATTTTATAGTATTTTAATTAGATATAGTCTATTTTAATTAAAAAATATTGAAAGTAGGTATTTTAACAGTCAAGCAGTTGTTAATTCAAAAAATATTAAAAATGATAAATCAATTCAAAAAAAAATGAAAACCATATAAAACACTAGACAAGAGAATCCTCTTCAATAATATGTAATTTATTTGGTTTTTGGTATAGTTTTGATAGGGGAAAAGTGGCGGGAGACAAAAAAACTATTGATTTAAGGTATGTTCAACTTTGAAAACTTATAACGGGAAAACTATAGATGGAAAACACTTCTTTCTTTTTTTCTGCACTAGCTATACATGTCATCTAAAACATATTCTAAAATTGGACGAAAAAACAATGTTATACTTATAATGATTTGGCGGGAAGTAAACTCCTTGATTTACAGTATTTTTCAGGAAATGAAAAATAGACCTAAAAAATTCAAAAAACATATTAATTTTGGTTCAATTTTTTTCAAAAAAATTATAGGCATATAATTCATCCCATTTCACACATTTCTTCAGTTTACATCATCTTCAAATTCTCAACAGAAATGTGACTTTTATGCCCTTGAATTTTTACAGTTTTGGTGTTGTTAACCTTTTCCTTTGTAAAAGGGTGACAGATTATTGTGCTTTTACCCGTATAAGAGAGATGCACCGAAGCTGAACAAGGAGAACTTCTCAACATGGAAGAGCAGAATGAGACTATACCTGTCAGGGATTGAAGATTATTTAACACTATACCTAGATAATGAATTCATCCTACCTACTGGACCTTTGAGTGTTACTCAAATGAAAGAGAAACATGAACACAAAACTATGATGGTAGAGATTTATTCTTCACTTATTGATGCTGAATTTGAGGATATCAAGACATGTACATTAGCCAAGTAGATGTGGGACAAGATTACACTAGTTTATGGAGGGGATGAAAATGTACAAAGAGCTAAAGCTGAAAGTCTTCGAGGAAAATTTGATGACATGAGAATTAAATAAGGAGAGAACATAACACAAAATAGTAACCAAATCAAGGAGGTTGTGAATGCTATTCGTGGAGCAGGTGGAACTATTGACAAAGACACTATTATGAGTAAGATTCTTAGAACTTTATTGCCTATTTATTCTATAAGAGTCTTTGCAATACATGAAATGAGAGCAACACCTGGAAATAATATTACAGTTGATAGCCTTGTTGGTAGTTTGATTTCTTTTGAGCTGAATATTTTTGACAATAATGTTGTACCTACTACGGAATCTGCATTTATGTCTTCTCTGACAATTAGTAAATCTAGTAACAAACACATGATAAGAAATAACAGTGACAGTGACAGTGATGATAAAGAACTTGATGAAGTTGAAGAATTAATGGTTAGAAGACTGTACAAAGGTAAATGAAGGAATAAAGGTAAACTACCTTTGATATGCTTTAATTGTAAATAAATTGGAAACTTTGCTGCCAGATGCCCTAACAGAAAGAATGATGAAAGAAATGAAAGATCTAATGACAAAAAAGATGATCGAGAATACAGAAGCAATCGATAGTATGATAGAAGAAATAATCGAGATTACAAAGACAAAGGCAAGAAGGCTTGTTACACTGCTGAAGATAAAGATAATGACACTGATTCTGACACCGATGAAGACATTGAGACGGTATTTGTAGCTTTGAAAGAAGATTCAGAAGAAGATGAAAGGTATGTTGAAACATCACTTATTTCTAAAGTTAGTAAGCATGACATTTAGGTTATTGACAGTGGCTGCACACATCACATGACTGGAGATAAAGGAAAATTTGAATTTCTTGAGCATTATAATGATGGATCTATTAGAATGGGAAATGATACACCTTGTCAAGTGAAAGGAAGAGATACTATATTGCTGAACAATAAAATCAAATGTGAGAATGCATATTGGGTGAAAGGACTTAATTATAATATGTTGAGTGTTTCAAAGTTGAATAGCACAGGTCACCAAGTTGCATTTGAAAACATAAAAGCTATAATATATGATGAAACATGAAAGTTGATCGGAACTAGAGAACAATCAAAATGTAATCTATTATATCTTAACACTGCTGAAACTACTTGTTTGATGGCTAATAATGCAGATGTATGGTTGTGGCATAAGAGGCTTTTTCATGTAAATTTTAACATGGTTAAGATCAGTAAGAAAAGAAAAGTAAGAGGCTTACCGAACTTATCTAAACTTGACCATGTTATGTGCAAGAATTGTCAAATGGGAAAAATGCCAAAATCTAGTTTTAAGAACAAGAATTTTTCATCTAGTGATATTTTGGAGATGGTTCATACAAACCTATGTGGACCAATGAGAACACAAAGTTATTATGGTGACATATACTTTATTTTATTTGTTGATGACTACTCTAGAATGATGACTGTCATGTTCTTAAAAGAAAAATATGAAGCATTTAAGATGTTCAAATGGTACAAAGCTAAAGTGGAAAAAGAAAGTGGTAGAGAACTAAAATGTTTGAGATTTGATAGAGGAGGTGAATTTATTTCTGATGAGCTCACTAACTTTTGTAATGAGTATGGAATCAAGAGACATGTCTCTGCACCAAGGACACCACAGTAGAATGAAATTTCTGAAAGGAGAAATATATCAATTGTGGATTGTGTGAGAACACTGATGATTGAAAAGAATGTTGCACAAACATACTGGAGGGAAGCTATAAGTACTGTTGTATACACGCTGAACCAAGTACAACTAAAGAAAGATACAAACAAGACACCTTATAAATTATGGTATGGTTATACACCTAATGTGATTTATTTTAGAATATTTGGAAGTCGATGTTATATTCTGAAAGATGATAGAAATGAGAAATTTTGATTCAAAAAGTGATGAAGGAATATTTCTTGGATATTCTACTAAGAGCAAAGCTTATAAATGTTTGAACAAGACTTCTAACAAGATCATTGAAAGTGCATATGTAAGAGTTGACGAATTTACTGAGAAGCATGACGAGGAAAGCATAAAAGACCCAGAAGATTACAATAGATTTTTCTACATTGAAGAACCTGACACTTTACTTGTGCAGATACCTAATATTATTGTGCAAAAGGGTAATGTTACCGAGCAATAGGAGGCACCAACTGAGAATCAAGAAAATATTGCAACTGGAGATCATGATCAAGAACACAATGAACCTATTGGAGAACACAATGAAGAACAAAGAATTGAACATGTACTTGCAAAATTTGTAAGAAGACATCATCCACAGAATCAGATTATTGGAGATAAGAGATTATTGGAGATAAGATAGCTGGCATGATGCAATGAAGTAAGTTGAAAGACAAAACATGTTTGATCTATGAATTTGAACCTACAAATGTTAGAGATGTACTTGAAAATGAAGAATGGATTATTGCGATGAATGAAGAAATTGAGCAGATACAGAAAAAAAAACATGGACATTAGTACCAAGACCAAGTGATAAGAATGTCAATGGCACCAAATGGATATTTAGAAACAAATTGAATGAGAATGGAGATGTAACCCAAAATAAAGCAAGACTAGTATGCAAAGGGTATGCACAAGAAGAAGGTATTGGCTATGTAGAAACTTTTGCACCCATTTCTAGACTTGAAGGAGTTAGAATATTACTTGCATATGTTGCATACAAAGGATTCAAAGTATATCAGATGGATGTTAAATATACATTTCTGAATGGGATATTGGAAGAAGAGGTTTGCATTGAACAACCTGAAGGTTTTGTTGACCCTAACCAGACAAACATGGTATGTAAGTTACACAAAGCATTCTATGGTTTGAAACAAGCACCGAGAGCATGGTATGAAAGACTACACTCCTATCTTATCAGTATTGGATTTATTAGAACAAGTGATAACAACAATTTGTATTTGAAAGGAAGAAATTATGATAAGACTCTTATTGCCAAAATTTTTGTTGATGGTATTATATTTGGAGGAAATGATAACCTATGCACTTCATTTGTTCATGAAATGAGGAAAGAATTTAAAATGTCAATGTTTGGAGAGATCAAAATTTTTCTTGGCTTGCAAATTTTACAACAGGATGAAGGCATCTACATTACTCAATCAAAATACATCATGGAAGTATTGAAGACATTTAGAATGGAAGAATCAAAACTAGTTGGAACACCTATGGTGACAGGATGCAAATTGACAAAATAAGATAAGACACCTGAGGTAAATCAGACATTGTACAAATCTATGATTGGAAAGTTGATGTATGTTGTACACACTAGACTAGACATAGCATAGGTAGTTGGAATTGTAGAAAGTTTTTTTGCTAATCCCAGAGAATCACATATGACTGCTGTAAAGAGAATTTTTAGATACTTAAAGAACATAGAAGACTATGGATTGCGGTGCAAAAGAGAAGACAAATTCAAACTGAAAGTTTACACAGATGCTGATTGGGGTGGGAATATTGATGATAGAAAGAGAACTACTGGTGGAGCATTCTTTATAGGAGAAAAATTAGTTACTTGGATAAGTAAAAAGCAAGGATGCATATCTCAGTCAACAACAGAAGAAGAATAAGTTGTTGCTGCTGCAAACTGTTCGAACATTGCATGGATAAAAAAACTTTTGAAAGGCATGAATGAAGAGATCATTGACCTAGTAGTAATTTATTATGATAATAATAGTGCAATAAATATTTCAAAGAACCCTATGATGCATGCAAAGACAAATCATATATGTATCAAATATCACTACTCAAGGGAACAAGTACAAGAGAAACAAGTTATACTAAAATATGTACAATCAAAAAACAACTTGCAGACATATTCACTAAACCCTTACCAAAGGATACATTTGAGTACTTGAGGAGTAGACTAGAGGCTCGTCCCTTGTCTATCAGTCACTAAGTTGACTAGAAGGTTGCTTCAACCTGCATGTAATCATAATATCAATCATGTTGATGCAAAGCTGAACTGGACTGACAAAGATCTATCAGTACATTGCAAGGTACTTATTCTACTACACCAAAAATCAAAGATATTTTTTGGCTACTAAAGAGCTGTATATTTTCTTTTGGGCATTGTTGTCAACGGGAGAGAAGATTCAATGAAATATATATCCACTGCAAGGGAGAAAATGAGAAAAGAGAAAGGGAGAGAAATGACATATCTATCTACAGAAAGAGAAAATTCAAGAACATTTAAGACTCAAATCTGTAGGGAGAGTCTGCATGGTGAGTTTTTAATGCTGAAACATTTTATATATACAAGCTAAGGAGAGCTACAACATTTTGGAGTTCTAGAACAAAAGTTTGGTATTCTATGACATTTTCATATTGCATATTTCATATTGTGTTTCCATCAATTCCAAAGGGAGAGATTGATGAACTACAACTGATTGCATGTTTAAATTCATTTTTTTGATGCTCAACCGAGTTACAGATGTGATGATAGACATTAATCAGTTAATGTATTGTCATTGATGTCAACTTATTCGAGTATCATTATGGTAACAAATATATATTATGGATTAAAGATCTGGAACAAACAAAGTTTGTGGTTGGTAAAATTAAAGAGTTCTATATACACCAAGTAACAGTGAACACTGAGTAAATATAGTATATACCGAGCATAGTTGGTGTAGAGCACCCTAGGGTTTCTCGCTCCAAGCCCTAGTAATGGTCAGAGTGATCATGGAGCAGATCACAGTTTTCCAAAACCCTAACATCTTCTTAACTCCTAGTGCGAAAGTAGGAGTGAAAATAAAAAAGGCCTACGAAGTTACGGTGTCTGTCTAGTGGGAACCGGTTATGTTATGCTTATCTCATAGTCACAAGGAGTTGGGCGGTTAAATTGAAACTGTCGCAACAACGCGATGATAGTGAATCGCACAGTCGGTAGGAAATTGGCGGTTAACAGAAAACGGTTGCGATAAGGCGATAACAGTGTATCGCGAAGTCGCAAGGCGATCAGCGGTTAAGGGAAAACAGTTGCGAGGATGCAACGAGAGCTCATTGCACAGTCGCCAGAGAACAGACAGTTAGTTTAGAAGTGTTGCGAGCGCACGACTACAATGCATCGCAGAGTTGCATAGTAATCGTCAGTTCGGTTCAAACCATTGCGAGTGCGTGACAACGAGGCATCGCAGAGTCGCAGGGTAATTGTCAACTCATTTCAAAACATTGCGAGAGCGCGACTACAATGCATCGCACAGTCGCAGACTAATCGGCAGCTCATTTCAAGGTGTTGCGAGAGCGCGATTGCAATGCATCGCACAGTCGCAGAACAAAAGGCAGCTCGTGTAGAAGTGTTGCGAGCGCGTGACAAGAAGGCATCGCAAGGTCGCATGCATAGTTATTAGGACTCGCGACAGTGTGACTAACAGAGGAAGAAAATATGTTGACTTGTCAACATCGCAGAGGAAAGATAAAAAGTCAGTGACACGGAGGAAAATGTTGTCCACGTCGACAGACATGCTGATGATGAGATTGATGACAGTTGCAGGAGGAAGACAAAGAGCTGAGGCAGTAAGAATCCTCAGGCGGACAGGTAACCTAGAAACGGTTACGAATCAAGAACAGGTCGAGATATAAAATGAAGGAAAGAACCATTTTGGTAGAGGTTGGAGAAGTTAGAGACTGAGTAGACTAGCGAAGAAGATTTCAGTTTGATTTGTAATTTTCAGACTTTCAAATAAAGAATAGTTCCTGTGTGTTCTGTGTGTTCTTCTGTCGTGTGCAGACTTCTGTAGAGTAGGATTTTGAATTCAGTCAAGTCTCATGGATGCTTTTTGACTCTGATAATCCATCCTATGGAGTGTGACCGTCAAGAAGCATCCCTCATGTATTTTTATTCTATTTTTGTGTTTGGGATTGAGAAGAGACTAGTCAGAATTGTAGACAAGTCCTAGGCGAGCCAAATGGTCCGGCTAGGGAACTTGTAGGAGAGAGAGATAGAAGGAGAAAGTGCATGAATGACTATATTCAGTCATGAAGAGTAAGATAAGGTGAAGAGTGAGACATTTCAGTGGGTAGGAAACCTAAGAGAGGGGGAGTATAGAAATCCTTCTAGTTAGGGTCTGTGAGTAACCCTAAGAGACTCAAGTGTGAGTCTAGAGGATCCTGAAGTGGATAGGATCCAAGGTGAGATTCCTAAGAAAGAGAGTAGGAGTCTAGGAGAGAAAGGTGACCTCCCCATCAATAGTGTTAACCGAGATAGGGATCATCGACACATCATGGTATTGACCGAGAAATTTAATCAAACTGAGGCCGACTAAAGTGATGAGCTAAAAAAATTATGATTCTGAGATAAATGATAAGGTTCGTTATGATGATCAAACGACTATGAAAATTTAAGGAAGATCAGACAAAGATGATTGAAATGTGTTTTTGACACAAGTGTCGAGGAAGGTTTAAGTGGCAAAATATAAAGGATGGAAATTAAATAAGCTATGATGTCTATATAAGAGACAAGAGATTCATTATGAATCATGATGCTATGATGCGTGCATACATGCAAATTTCTTGCATGACTGATCAAACTGGTTAAAGACAGAACCAAGCATTTTTTGTAGACAACACCGAGCGACAGAGGAAAGAGCATTAACCGAGCATAATAGAGTATGAAGAATCAAATCAACCGAAGTGAACAAATTGATCAGAGGTATTATGTACTTAGCATAGATCTGAAAATCTGCAAACATAGTTGTATTTGAATTAGATCATTACTGTATCAGTTTAGCCATTGTTACAGATAAATCTCTTAACCGAGTAGGATGTGAAAGTCTTTATTATGACATTCAAATGAATTTTGAGTAGTTTCTTGTTGACCCCATAGTGAATGATTGGTCAAGAGAGAACTGTTAGTTTTAAATCCTTTAACCAGGTCACATTTAATTGTGTGCATTGTAACCTTTAACAGGGTTGGCTCTTAAGCGAGCTCACTTCAAAAGAGTGAAATATTTTGGGTTACCGGTCCCAGGTGGTTTTTCCCTTAACAAGGTTTCCACATTATAAATCTATGTGTTAATGTGTATGCTTGTTATGGATTGTTATTTTTCTTTACACATTACTTTATCTGTGTTGATCGGTAATCACAGTATTGATTTACTGCTACTCGGTAAAAAGATGAATAGACAACTTAATATATAGTTTTGAAGATAAGTTTGAGATCACAGTTATATTTCACCGAGTTGATTTATATGTTTGAAATTGTTTTTATATACATCTAGGAGAATATGGGATTGTAGGATAATTGAGAACTAACTGATTCACTCCCCCTCAGTTATCTAACAAAACCATCATAGTTGTTGTCATGAAATCTTATGACATCTATCATAACCGTCATAAAAAATCCTACTACCCCTGACAAGTGTCCAAACACCTAAAAATAGAGGATTCTAAGAGGGGATGCCTAGCTAAATTTGTCCTTTTTCTTTAGGACAAACGAAAAGTAACTTTGACTTTATATGGTCTCTTTCACCACCATTAGTTAAATAGTTTAACCTCTTATAAGTAAAAGACATAAGACATGTTAGAAAACTAATAAATTGAAGGATATAAAAGTTTAATGACACCTAATCCTAACATATACCCATTGTTTGGATTTTCTATCTTTTTATTTATTTATTGAAATTCAACTAAGAACGACTAATTCTATGCTGTTCTTATTGATCCTTGAATAAATCTTAACCTCTTGATCTATATTCCTTTCATTTATTTTTCACAATTATAATTTTAAACTCTCTTTCCCTTCTCAAAATTTTATTTAACATTTATCCTCTACATCATGTCAATGCCCACCTCCTTGCTAGATTCACAAATGCATCCCTAATCAGATCTAGTCACATGTTGTCCCAAACACTCCCTTAAGCAATACCTATTTTCCTATTGCCTAATACTATTATGTTGCCCAACCAAATTCTAAAACATTGGATCTTATGAGAAATGTAACCCCTTTCCTAACCTTTAAAGAAGTTTTCAAAACCCTAACAAGAGTTTTTCTCTCAACATTTCTAAAATTCATAACAAAATCATGTGTCGATATTTCATTCTTAAGAGGTCTCAATCTCCATGATGAATCTCAAGGAACAAGGGTTGGACAAGGCCACCATGAAATAAACCAACATTTATCCCACTATTACTTGGGAGCATTTGAACCAATTACACATGATTCCCATTCACCCCATTCTATGTTGTAACCACTTCACGATGATCATCCTTACATGGAAACAATATGCCATGTCCCAATCATAACCAATCAATTCTCTCACCTCCTACACATTAATTTTACAAAGCAAAGCAATAACCCCCTTATTTGGCATTGCAACTAAGATATGACCCTACTTACAAGCCTAGACAAAATGCAATTTACTCTCTCAAGCTTAGCTAGACTTGAGGTTGAAGAACCTCCAGATGTCTATACTGATAGCAATCACATGAGGTGCTTGTTATTGAAATTGTCTATAGGACAACTAGAATGCACCCCCATAGTGTATAATTATTATAGACTTTAAAAATGAAAGACAACGTCTAAATAGAAAACTAAACTGTAATGCCTATATTCATGTGCCATACCATACATGTCATATTGTTCTGACGCCGTACATCCTAAAGTCTTCATCAACATCTGAGTACGATTAAAAAGTTAGAAATGACCATACGAATAAAACCTTGGCCGCCAAAGGATGGTATTTATATTAGTGTAAAAAGTTATATATATTTTTATAATTAATTTTTAATTTTAATAAAATAGAGTACAAATTTACTAAATCTATATTTTTAAATATATAATATTAATGTTTAAAAATTTTGTAATATAATTTTATACATATTATTTTTTTAAAATTATATATTTAAAATATAATTTTATATATATTGTTTTTTAGAAATTATATATAATATTTTGAATATATAATTTCATACTATATTGTAAAATAAAATTCATTTATTTATTTATTCATAATATGTATTTGATATTAAAATTGTATTAATTAATTTAATTATAAATGTTTAGTGATCAAAATTTTTGATTATAAGTTTATATAATTTATATTTAACAATTTTATTTTTAAATACTTAAGTTTGTACCTTATTTGATGATCTAATTTTGATTAAATAAATCTATACTTGTTATATTCATAAATGATTTATATATAAACTAATATATATATTTATTTATATTAGATATCAAATGATTATATATTTACATTAGAATTTTATAATTATTGAAGATCTAGAATTAATCAAAACTTATGTTTAAATATAATATATATATTTTACTCTATTATCTTTAAAATATCTTTCAAAATAATTATTTATATAAAATTTTTAAAAAATAGTTTTTAAATTAATTATAATACAATTCTTAATATAAGTTTATCTTAATTTTTTTCCCATCCAATTGATGTAAATATAAGATTTGTTGGAAAGTGACAATGGAAGCAATTGTTATTTTGTCATTGATGTCAAACCTTTATTGGTGAGACTATTGCTATCTGTTTGAGTACCATATCTATTGTTGATAAAGAAGATTTAACAAGAAGACCAAGTGAATGGTTGAGTTAAGGCAATTCAAAGGGTATCTGATCAGTTGGCACTCTAGCAAAGTAATTTGTTGTTTATCTTTCAAAGACAGTTTTTCTAGCTGTTCTATGCCGAGCAAGTTTGGCTTGTGCTGAGAAAAGTTGTTTGTGCCGAGTAAAGTTCCTTGTGACGAGCAAAATGTTGCTCAATGCCGAGCACCATTGAAATTGCCAAGTGGAAACAATGATGAAGGCCGACTTACAGAAGTTTGATCATTGATGAGATTTGAGATCTCTGGCCGACTTAGTTGATTTTATTGGGATATGTAATGTTAATTAAAGATTGATCCATGTCATTTAATGTATGGGTAACCGTAATTAATGCATGGTTTCAAGATTTATTTAGAGACTACTTTGGATAAGTAAATGTAATGTAAAAGATGGAATGATCCGTTGGATCCGACCTAACCTAAGATCTACGATCTTGTTTAAGTGGAAAAAAGATTTATCTAACCTAGAAAGAGAGGTATATGATAACCTCAGGGGTTATTCATTGTGTGTGCAAGTGGATGAATGCAAGTGTATGCAAGTAGGTTTGCATAGTTAATTTACTGTTTAGCATGATCTAGCAGAGAAGGCAAAAAGGCAGAAGCAGAGTGTTGTATGTGTGATTGCTTGACGGATTTCCAAGCAGATCAAAAGATTGAAATGACAATGCAGGCTATCCATTAAGTTAACATCAGAGCTGTAATTGGATCTGAATTGCAAACTAAGTTGTATGTACCAGATCACAAACTGCTGATTACTTTCTTACCGTTGTATCAGTTAAATCCTTTAACAAGGTTGACTTAACAGTCATTTGTATAAATCCTCTAACAAGGTGACATTCAAATTGGAATGTTCTAAGTCCTCTAACAAGGCCACTCCTGACAGGGTGATTAAATCCTTTAACTAGGTCACACCTAACAGTGTGTTATTGTAACCTTTAACAGGGTTGGCTCCTCACAGGGCATCACTTCAGAAGAGTGAAAACTTGGTAGCATGTTACTGGTGGTTTTTCCCATATCGAGTTTCCACGTTAAATACTTGTGTCAACTTGTGTGAATGATTATGATTTTCTTTACTGTTATATTACCACAAGCTAACTTCAATTGACAGTAAACTGCATGATTAAAGTTGTTGATTTATGCTACTGCTGCCGAGTAGATCTGAAGTACAGAAAGTTTTATTTACTACATCTAGACCCGAGGATAACTGATTCACCCCTCCCCTCTCAGTTATTCTAAATTCATTCTAACAATTGGTATCAGAGCCTTGGTTTCCTGAAAATAGTTTGAAGGTACTTGGAGCAAAAAGATCAAGATGTATAAGAAAGAGGTTCCCAAGCTGAACAAAGATAACTTCCCTGCATGGCAGAGCTTGATGAAACTACATTTGGATGGTATTGGAGATGATGCTAAGCGACTTATTTAACATGCCTATGTACCACCTACTGCTCCTCTCTTAGCTGTACAACTCAGAGAAAAACATGAACACAATCAAGCAATGTTGGAGATCACCTCCTCATTAAGTTACTCAGAGTTTGATGATGTAAAGAACTACATAAATGCAAAAGAGATGTGGGACAAGCTTGCAACTGTCTATG